>PVJC01032457.1:0-19903 GCA_004026665.1 Murina feae
AAGACTCAATTAAAAAAAAAAACATTTTAACTATAATCCAGTAGAAAATTGTCATAATTTCACATACATTTCATGCTCTATTTACATTGTGTATATTAATGCTCTTTCATGAGTTATGAGTGACTCAATTTTCCTGTGTACTTTACCCTTCTTTTCCCTCCCCACCCAATACTATCAACTTTGTGTCTAAATATATACTCTCAATAAACTTACCCCTTCATTACTTGAATGTTTACCTCCAGATAATATAATTTGTTTACATAAAGAAACACCCATTTCTCTCTTATTTTAAAATATATTTTTATTGCCCTAGCTGGTTTGGCTCAGTGGATAGAGTCCATCTAGGGTCGAAGGTTCAATTGTGTCCAGGGTTCAATTGCGATCAAGGGCACATACCTAGACTGCAAGCTCAATCCCCATTAGGGGGCATGCAGGAGGCAGCCCATCAATGATTCTCTAATCACTGATGTTTCTCTCTTTCTCCCTCCCTCTGAAATGAATAAAAACATAAAGAAAAAAAATCTAATTTATTAAGAGAAACATGTAAACTGACTGCACCTCCGTTATGCCCAAGCCACACCCGCCAATCAGAGCAACTATATGCAAATTAGCTCAACCAAGAGGGCAGCCAGCAGCCAGGGAACTGGAGCAAGCAGGCTTGGTTGCCCGGGTGATGGAGGAAGCCAAGCTTCCTGCCTGCCCTGGCTGGCTGTGGCCTCTGCTCAAGTCAACAAAGGTTCCAGCCAGCCTTGTTGGGATCTTGGGTTGCTGGGGGCTGTGGCCAGCCTACAAACAGCCCTCACCCAGAATGGCCACACCTTCATAGGGTGAGGGTCCCCACTGGGGGCTTGGCCAGCCTGCAAACAGCTATCAGCCCATCTCCCAGACTCGCCAGGCACCCCAGCAGGACCACCCCTCCACCCTGAAGGGGGTGTGGCCAGCCTGAAAACGGCCATCAGCCCCTCACCCAGGCTTGCCAGGCACCTCAGGAGGGGACCCTCACCCTGAGGGGGCTGTGGCCAACCTGCAAACAGCAATCAGCCCCTCACCGAGGCTGGCCCCACCCTGATCCAGGACACCCTTCAGGGCAAACCAGCTGGCCCCCACCCATGCACTAGGCCTCTATCCTCCTATATAATAAATGGGTAATATGCAAATTTACCCTAACAGCAGAACTACTAGGAATGACTGGTCACTGACACACACTGACCACCAAGAGGCAGACGCTCAGTGCAGGAGCTGCCCCTAGTGATCAGTGGCTCCCACAGGGGGAGCTCTGCTCAGCCACAAGCCAGGCTGACAGCAGCCAGTACAATGGTGGTGGTGGGAGCCTCTCCTGCCTCCTCAGCAGCGCTAAGGATGTCCGATTGCAGCTTAGGCCTGCTCCCTGTTGGCAAGTGGACATCCCCCGAGGGTTCTCGGGCTGCCAGAGGGATGTCGCACTGCCAGCTTACGCCTGATCCCGAAGAGTGGGCTAAGCCAAGCAGGTGGACATCCCCTGAGGAGTCCCAGACTGCGAGAGGGCACAGGCCGGGCTGAGGGACCCCTCTGAGTGCACTGGGTGTCTAGTATGTATGTATTTTATTATTCATTTCAGAGAGAGAGAGAAAGAGAGAGAGAGATAGAAACATCAATAAGATAATCATTGATGGGCTGCCTCCTGCAACCTGGGCATGTGCCCTGACCTCCTGGTTCACAGGATGATGCTCAACCATGAGCCACGCCGGCTGGGCTGTTAGAATTCTTAACACGCATGTGAACCATAAATTCCAAGTCTCACCCTTCTCACAAATAAACTAGAACCACCCCAGTCCAGTCCCGCCCAGGGTCACCGCCTTCCCTTCTCCCACTGACCAGTTGTCAGCTCCATCTTGGGCTCGGGCTACGGGTGCTGGGTTTTTGTCTCTTCCAAGTGAGGCGGGCAGCCACCAAGGCCTTTCCTTCCTGCTCCCGTGAACACGGCATGGGAGGAGCAGCGAGCACCCCAAGTCCCAGGGTCTCCACACTGCTCCCTTGCCCCTCAGCGTGCACACTTAGGGGGGAAGAGGGGTTCCTGGTCTCACAAGAGAAGGCCGGAGCCCATCTGGCTCACCCCTCCCCTGGGGTCGGTGTTCCTGTTCTCAGTAAGTCCTCCCTCGCCCACGTGACCCAGTCTGTGAGTGTGAGTGTGCACAGGCTGGGGGCTGGCCCGGCCCTGCTCCATCAGCCCCAGGGGGAACCAGGGGCCGGGGCAGGGGGGCCAGCGCGCTCTCAGGCCAGGCCGGCCCGTTCCAGGTCCTGCGGCAGGACCCGGCCCTTCTTGCGGGCCTTCTCCAGGCGCCGCTCGGCCTTGGCCGCCTTCTTCTTGCGCAGGTTCTGGCGGCGGTGCTCCTGCCGCCGCTGCATCTTCTCCACCACGTGGGCCGTGCGCTTCTCCCACTGGCGCTGCCGCTGCGCCCGCCGCTTCTCCTTGCGCTTCAGCGCCGCCTGCAGCAGGTGCTCGTCGTCGCGGACCCGCACGCCCTCGGCCCGGTACAGCGCGGTCGTCCACTGCATCTTGCTCTCCAGCGCCCGCGCCTTGCCCGCGTCCTGCTCCCGCAGCGCCTCCACCTGCTCCTGCCGCGCCTGCAGCCGCTCCAGCAGCTGCCGGTAGTTCTTGCCGGTCAGCGGCGGCAGGTTCCCCTTCAGCTTCTGCCGCTTCTCCTTCCTGCGCTGGGCCTTGCTGGCCGGCTGCTCGCCGTCCACGTCCACCTCCACCTCGGGGAGAAGGGGACCACGGCACACGTCACTGCCGGCGCCCCACTCGCCGTCCGCAGCCAGGGCCAGGGCTCCCCGCGCCGGCCCTCACCTTGTTGAACAGCAGCCCCGCCTGGCCCTGCGCCTCCCGGCCGGGCGCCTCGGGGGCCGGCTCCGCAGCCTCCACTGGCCCCGCGGCCTTCGCCGCCTTCTCCTTGGCCCTCAGCTCCCTCCGCTTCCTCTTCCTCCGGTCCCGCTCCTGCTTCCGCCGCTGTCTTTTCTCCAAAGCGGCGGGGGACAGCTCCTTGGTGCCGCCCTGGAGAGGGAGAGCCTGTTCACGGTTCTCCAACTTCCGGCCCCAGCTCTGCGCGTGGGATCAGGGCAGGGGGCTTGGGAGAAAACCCTCGTGCAAGACGGTCCTGCTCTGAGATGACCTGTCACCCAAAATGCGACCGACCCCAGCGGGACAAGGGGACCCCCAAGTAAGAACCACGGCTTCCAGGCCCCAGGCAATGACCAGGGTGCTTTACAAACCCAGCGTCACCAAATCGCCCCGAGCCCTGACTCGGCAGGTGCCGCCCACCACTGCACAGACACGTGGGGCAAGGGGCTGGGCCAAGGCGACACCAGCACCTGGTGTCGCTCAGGGTCGGCGCCTGTGCGGACCACGGCACTGGTCTGTGGGGACAAGCCCAAGCTCTGCTTCACCAAGGGCCCTTCCTCCCCTACCCGCCGGCCAACACGAGGGCCCAGACCCACGGCAGGAAGGCAGGGCCTGGAGCTGACTCACCTCCAGGAACCAGCCCTGGGCTTGCCCACCTCCACCTCGAGGTCTGGGCCCTCCTGTTGGCTGGGGGGTAGGGGAGTAAAGGCTGTTGGTGAAGCAGAGCTGGGGGGGGCTGTCCCCACACAGCAAGAGGCCCGGGGGAGGTCCCCAGCGCAAGGGCAGTGGTGGCCGAGTCAGAGAGCGAACAGTGCCATTCAGAGAAGCTGAGGCTGGTTCTGGTCTCAGCCTTTGCAGTGGCGTCACCTTGAGCAGATCACCCCATCCCAGGCCCCGCCTACCGCACGCTGCCCTGACATTCCGATGGACGGAAGTGCTACCCGTATGTGTTCAGCACAGGCAGCGTCCCAGGGGGAAGGGGCTGAGGCTCTCCTAGGCCAGCAAAAGGCAGGCGACCCTGGGGACTGAGGCTCCTCGAGGCAAGAACACCCGGAGCCACTGGGGCCCCTCCTGTCAGCCCTGCACGACCCGGAAACGCGGCTCAGGCCCACAATGACCGGCAGAGCTGGGGCCCGACCCGCAGAGCGCACCTCCTCTCCGGGCAGAGGGGGAAACCACTGCAGCAAACACGCTGCTCCTGGCACCCGACTTCTCCCCCACCTACCTGGCCCCGGGCCTCCTGGATCTTCTCGTGCAGCCGCTGCCGCAGAACGTCCAGGGCAAAGAGGGAGTCAGACTCCGTGGCCGGGCCATCTGCAAGGAAGGAATCAGAGGACTGCAAGGAGGCTCCCGGCCCCAGGGCCCAGCTTCACAGCCCGAGTCTCCGCGCGCTGCCTCCCCTGGCGGCCACTGGTGGGTCTGCAAGGCAGTGCCATACATTCCACCACCACGTGGGCCCGCGTGGGCCCCCAAACACCCTGAGGGGCAGGAGTTCCTGTGGGTCACGAAAAATGCGTCCTGCAGGTCAAGCCAAACCCATCCTCCATTCTATCCACTCCTGCGGCCTGTGCTTCCCCTGAACAAGTCAGCTTTCACGACGCCCTTCCAGATACTTGAGGGCAGTGATGCCCTCGAAGCCGCGCTGTTCCAGGTCCTCGCAGCCTTGCCGTGCACCAGGTCCCGGTCACCATTTGGCCTGCAACCACCGAGCACTCCCTGGGATCCCATCCACCCACACAGCCTCTGCGCTCTGTCCTCTGAAAGCCTGCTCTTTGGGAAGCCCCCCCACACCCCCCGTTAGTCACCCCAGTGTGCCTGACAACATCGCTTCTTACGACAAGAGGCGAGTGTCTGCGTGGACTCCAGCTGGCCCCGTCCAGCGTCCTGGAGCCCCTCACCTGCAGGGACCCCGGAGGAGCCAGAGGTCCGCTCCTGCTTGGCTGCCAAGGGCTTCCTGGCCTGGGCACCTGCCCGAGGCTTCTCCCCCAGGGCCTGGGACTTCCCGGCCAGCTCCCCCTGCTCCCGGGGTTTCTTCTGTGCTCTCTTCCTCTTCTTTTTGGGGGGCCCGGCAGCTTCTGAGCCTTGAGCTTTGCCCCCTGGAACACAAAAGGAGACAGTGATGCCGCCCCGGTCGCTGCGACCCACTCAATAGGCAGGAGGACTTGCAAAGGCTCTGATCCCAGGAGGATGCCCAAAGCGGACCAGGATGGAGGACCCGGTGACCCGTACTCGTGGAGCTCAGAACCACAAGCTTCCTAGACTGGTCACGAGTATCGGAACCCTGACCCCCCTGCCCACACTGGACCCGGCAGTGGGAGTTCACGCTGGGGTCACACCAAGATTTCGCCTCAAGGACATTCACCCCAACGTCTTGCAAGTGACACACTAGGTGGGCCGTTGGCGCTGAAACCCCGACGACCGGGGAAGCGCCGGGGGCTTTAAGCATCGCTTGTGCTTCCTGTCAGTG
Source organism: Murina feae (assembly GCA_004026665.1). NCBI lineage: Eukaryota > Metazoa > Chordata > Mammalia > Chiroptera > Vespertilionidae > Murina > Murina feae. Next base: position 5,346 of record PVJC01032457.1, read on the forward strand.
TGTAGCACGCTCGTGTCACGCAAACACGTGTCTGGTCCACCCAAGGCTCCTCGGGGTGCGGTGCGGTGCAGGCCGCGGCGGGGCGGGGCATCCCTTCCCAAGCCCTTCCGGCCCCGCGCGGGCTGCGCTTTACCCGGTCGGCGTCGCTGGTGCGGCTCGGGGCTGGGCCCGGAGCAGATCTTCCTGGCCAGGCTCTGCAGATAGGCGTCCTTGGCGAGCAGGGAAGCCATAGCCGGGCGCTCGGGCGGGCTCACTCGGGGTGCTGCTCCGCGGCACGAGGGCGCAGCGCCCCAGGTCGGTGCGGGTCTCCCTCCACTCCCACCCAAGCCGCGGCCGGGCGCTGCTCGCCGGAAACACCGCGTGCGCAGGCGTCGGTAGTCGAGCGCCGAGTCGCCCCCGCGCGGTGTTCGATTAGCCACGCCTGGCTCCACCGGAAGAGGCCCGCGGGGCGGGGCGCAGGGCATTGTGGGCCGTGGGCGGAGCGGAGCCCGGGGGCATGGCCTCCGGCGGCACCGGGGGGCGGGTCGGCGTGGATCACCCCCGGGCCCGGCCTCCGCGTCCGCAGCCCAGTGCCCCGCGCACAGTAGGACCCCCGCGGGTCGCCACAGGGACCTGCCGGTCCTGCCTCGCACTCCGGAGGCGCGGGCCCAGGGAGGCTGGCGAGGCCGCCCCGGCGCCGAAAGGACTGCGCGCCACGCAGGTGCCGCGGGCCCCGAGCCCTCGGGGTGCAGGGGGTGAAGAAGGCACGGGCAGTGCCTTCCCCCACGCACTCCTGTTGGTTGAAATCTTGTTCTCCCTCGTGGTTCAGTACAAGTTATTCCACGATTAAAATCCTGCGGGTAGAGGTCGCCACCCATCCTGCCAATGGGGGGGTCACGCAAAGGGGAGCAACTCCCCAGCCCGCTCCCCGCCCCGCCCCCCCCCCCCCAGGAGCCAGGCCCCGGCCAGGCTGCCACCCTGGCGGTGGGGGTCTCTGGGACCTGAGATGGGCCAGCTGTGCCCCCTCCACCCCCCATCCTGCGGGAGGGGTCTCCCTCAGGGAGCGTGGCCCTGCCCCTCCCCATTTTCTCAGGTGACTGGCAGCGGCACTGGGCCTCTGGTTCTGTGGGTTGAGTACTGATCGCTGCCCTTTGCCTCCCAGCTCCGTGGCTCCATCATCCCCTTCCTAGCCCATGGCCACTCCTCCCTGAAGTGCCTTGCAACTGTTTCATTCATTCGTTCACGTGCTGGGCAGCAGGGTATGCAGCCAGGACCCCAGGGCCACTGGGAGGTGGAGGTGATCTGGCCGGTCACGTGTGAGCAAGGAAGAACCAACCACCCAAAGCCGAAGAGCGCGATCTTTATTCAACCGTCTGGCACACCAATGAACAACCCAGAATGTGTGCTGTAGAACCAGGAAGGACCCCGCGCCGCTTCTATGTGAACCACACCCCCAGCCCCGGCTCTGCAGGGGCCCCTGGGCGAGGCAGCATGATGGCTGCACAGGGGCCTGGTGTGGACCTGGCCAGGACCGTGCACCCAGCACCCCTCCCCACTTTAAACAGCAGGCTCAGGTCCCAGCATCAGCCAGCGACTTCCTTCCACTCAGCAGCCGGGAAGGCAGGGAACTGAGGTGCCTGGAGGAAGAGTGGGCCACTCTGGAAATGGGGGGGGAGCTACTCTCCCTCCACACTCCTGGGTGGGCTGTCTCTGGGCCAACGGGGTTCCCAAGGAGGCCACAGCCCCTCCCCCCCAGCAGGAGGCAAGGCCCAGCGGGGCGCCAGATTTTGTTCCTAAGATCCCAGGGGTTGGTGGGGAGAGCAGAGAGGCTCAGGCATGCTCTGTGGGGCCAGGCCCACTAGCGTGGGAGTGGGCAGGGGCGGCGGCCTGCAGGGGGCCAGCGCTGGGCTCTGGGGAGGCCCGCAGAGGGGCCGCGAGGCCATCGGCAGCGTCTGTGTCGAGGTCCAGCCTCCAGTACGCTTCGCACAGAGGCAGATCGTTAACTTCGCAGAGACTGGAGCTTTTCCACCACCAGAAGCCCAGGGAGACAGGAGCAGGCAGAGGGGGCGCCAGGGAGGGAAAGCGACACAGGAGCAGCGTTAAGAAAACAGACCGGACCCCAGACCTGCCTCTCCCCTCTGGGTAGGCGCTCGTTCAAGCAGGCCGGGCTGGGTGGGAGGCACATGGGGACCCGCTGGGTCATGGTCCTTCGGCATCCCAAAGGGAGAGGCTGTCCAGGACCAGCCCATGCAGGTCCCTCCACTGATCTAGCAGGTGCCCGCCCCGTCTGAGGGTCACCTGGCTATCCTAGCCCCTGATGCCACCCCATCCTGGGGGTGGGGGGCACGGCAGCCTCACCGGTAGTGGCAGCCAGCATCCAAAGTCCATGGCTCCTGCACTTGGCAAGAATCCTGAGGCAGAGACCCTGTCTTACTTCTGGGTCTGCCCTTGGCTGGGACAGAGCCTGGACAGGGGGACAGGAAGAGGCCCTGGTGTTCGTCCTGTACCCACTTCTCTAGCACGGCTGTGGAGGACCGGGTGGGTGCAGGGGAAGAGCACAGCTCATGGGGTATGGAGGCTGACGGCCCCTTCTCCCGCACCGTCCTGCCCGCCTGTGGCTGTTCCCCCGCTCCCACCCTCAGCGTTCAGTGTTAGAAACCATCCTGGTGGCCACAGAGCAGTGTCCCGAGGACAGCAGAGGGCGAGAGGCAGACAGACAGCAAATTGTGAGTGGAAAGCAGCCGAGCAAGCGTGGAGGTGGGCGAGCGGGGCTGCAGAGGGTGGAGGGGCTGAGCGCTGGGGGTGCAGGTGGGGCTCATGCCAGGGGATAAGCAGGGAGGGCACCTGGCCCACACGAGGCATCACAGATGAGGGAGGAACGCGGCCTCCTGAGGCCCCAGGGATGCTGGTGGGACCACCAGGCAGGCCCAGGACCCCTGCGGGTGAACCACAGGCTGACGAGCAGGAGTGGGAAGCCTGGCACTCAGGCCCTGCCCAGTGACCTGGGGCAGGTCCGCCCCTCTTGGCCCTCACCCTCGAGGGGCAGGGCAGAATCGCTGCCCTGCAGCTGCTCGGGCCAGAGGCCTGGCCCTTAGGGATGAGGGTCCCTGAGGGGACTCAGCAAAAGCAGTGCAGCTGTGGGCCATGTCCTCAGCGGGGTGTGAGCTCCCCGCACGGGGACCCACTCAGCACTTTCTCTGAAGGCCGATGTGGTAGGAGGCAACTGCCACAGTCTGCTGAGCTGATGGGTCTCAGGGACCAGAGGCGGCCCCGACACTCTGGAAAAGTCTAGAAGGGACATAACGTCCCTTCCCATAGAGGCCACGCTGGGCAGGACCATGCGAGTGACCCAAGGCAGAGAACCAAGCCCCAGACCACAGAGCACACTGGCTCTGGGCACCTGTGGTCCCTGCATGGCACTCACGGGGCAGCAAGGGGCATACAGAACCTGCCCTGGGAGGGTTAGGACGGCTCTGTCTGTGAGAGAGAGCACCAGGGGCCCGGGCTCCACGTCTGCGGGACAAGCGAACGGGAACGGAGGAGAAAGGCCTCCCAGCCTCGGTTTCCCCGAATAAGTTGCACTTGGACTAGGATTCCTCAAAGGCCTCAGGTTTCAGGATTGTAAGTGGCCCCACGAGGGCTGGGTGGTGGGTCGCGCCCACTGTGTCCCTGCGCACAGCCTGGGCCTGGCATGGAGGGGGCTCTGGGGACAAGGCTGAGCCCTCCTCTACTTGGAATTCCCCTCCTCCTTCCCAGGACCCCTGCACCCGCACCTCCGTGGGCGCCTGGTGATGCCCACACGGAATCCCCTCCGTGGGCAAGCCCAGCCTCGGACACGAATGTTTAAAGGGAGCAGACAGGTCCAAAGAGAGGCAGCGGCGCCCCAGGCAGGAACGCGGGCTCTGGCCCCCCCAAGCCTGGAAGTTCTGTGCGTTTCACCCCAGGGCCCAGGGGATGGTAGGAAGTGTCTGTTGGTCGAAAGCTCTGACCGGGAGGTGCGCTCTGAAGCCGGCCGCTCTGCTGCGGGACCAGGCAGGGTTGGGATAAACAGGCCCTTGGGGGCTGCCGGGGCTGCGGTCCGGGTCCAGCCCTATTGGTACCTGGACGAGTAGTACTCCTCCTCCAGCTCGTAGAGGTCGATGGACACCTCGTCCCGCAGCGCGGTGAGCTTGCGGTCGCACTCCTCCTGCAGCGCCCGCAGCTGCTGGTTGCGCTGGTCGATGGCCTCGTTCACCGACGGGAAGTCGTTCAGGATCAGGAACTGCTTGAGGTCGGACACCAGCTTCATCAGGGACTCACCGGCTCGGACCTGTGGTGACAGCCAGAGCAGGCAGTGAGGGCGTGACAGCACCGGCTCCCTGGGCCAGATGCCAGCAAGCCATGGCCTCAGTTTTCTCATCTGCAAAGTGGGGCTACGGCATTGACCTTCGCAGGGTCACTGTGAGAAGCCAGAGAACCAGGAGGTCCCCAGTGCCCCCGACCCCCGACCCCCGACTGCAGCCCAGGGGAGACGGCAGGTGCCCTCAGCTCCCAGCCCCCGCCCTGCGTGGCCCCTGGCTCTGAGCTGGTCACTCAGGCTGTGCAAGCAAGCACACACTCTGCCTCTCAAAACCCCAGGCCCACAGGCGGAACTGCTACCCCCTCAGCCGCCTGCCCCTCCTCGGGGCAGCTCCCTGCCAGCTGGGAACTCTTCCTGTGTTTTCATCCGAGGCACACACCTACGGAAAGGATCCATGTGCTTGTTTTGTGACGTCGTCCGTTTCACTCAAATTCGCCTCTGCTTTCGTCCACAAGGAAGAGCGACCCCTTTCCAAGCACCGCCAGCACGCTAGGACGAGCGAGGCCGGTTCCCTGTCTGCCCCTCCCACGCTGCCATGGACAGCCCTCCTCCCAGGAGACCCCGCTGGGACCCCGAGGGCTGGAGGCCGGGCCGGGCCTCCACCTGGCGACTTACGATGTTGGAGGCTCGCACGTGCATCTCGTAATTGTCCTGCTCTCCTTGGGTGGCCCTGGACACCTGGGTCTCATCCTCAATCTGGGACAGATAGGAAGCTCAGTGAGCGGCGCCAGCAGCTGCACACACACTCCGCCTTCTGCCCGCCTGCTTCCCATAGTGGCACTGCCACCCAGACCTGGCGACAGTCGGCTCCCCTCTGCTCCGAGGAGGGCAGGCACCTGCGTCCGGACAGGTGGGTGCCTGCGCGCTGACTGCTGTGCCAGGCGAGGAAGGGCTTGGCAAGCCACTTGGGGTCTGGGGCCTGGAGCCCTGCTCAGCACGGACAGTGTCACCAGCTCAGGCGCTCAGCCAACGGGACAGGTCGGTCAAGAGAATGATTTTTTAAAAATACCTTTTCATGGATTTCAGAGATAGAGGAAGGGAGAGGGCGAGAGAGAAACATCCATCGGTTGCCCCTCACACACACCCTGACGGGGGACGAAACCCCACCCCCCGGGCGCCGCCCTGACCACACAGGACGATGCTCCCACGGAGCCACCCTGGCCAGGACAACGGGGACTTTTTTAAAGTGACCACATAATGGGCACCTACTGGGTGACAGGCACCGCGTTAGGCCCTTGACCATCACTATCTTACAAAATTCGCAGCCCCGGCTGATCTGGCTCAGTGGATAGAGCATCGGCCCTCGGACCGAACAGTCCTGGGTTCCATTCCAGGCAGCAGGCTCAACCGGAGGCAACCAATCAACGTGTCTCTCCTGCTGATGTTTCTCTTTCTTTCTCTCCCTTCCACTCTCACTACAAATCAATGGGAAAATACCCTCAGGTGAGAAAAAAATACGTAAAATAATGTAGATTTAAAAAATTCCTCCCAGAAGCCTGGACAGCCATCCCTAGATTGCAGGTGGGCAAACCCGAGGCTGGACAGGGCAGTGAGGGGGTATTAACATCCATCCAACCCGGCAGGGCGTCCCAGGGGTGTTGCCAGCGTAGGAGCTGGCGGCGGGGTTCGGGGCCAGACCTCCTGGATTCCAGCCCTGGCTCCGCCAGTGACCAGCAGAAGGGACTTGAGCAAGCTACTCAACCTCCCGAGCCTGTTTCCTCCTCTGAAAACCGAGAGGACAGTGGCACTTGCTTCAAAGAGGCTTGTGAAGGTTAAACGGGACAACAGCCCCCCAACGTGGCCTGACGTGCAACGAACAGGAAGCCGCGGCCAGCTTTCACCCTCCTGCGCACTCAGGTCCCCAGGGCTGCCACGGCCCAGCCCACGGCCACAGCGCCCGGGCGAGGGGCCTTCCCAGCTCCCCTTCCTGACGCCACTCGTTGGAAACAGCTACCTGTTCGGGTCCCTGACAGGCCCCGAGGTAACCACGCGACACAGATCAGCTCACACACAGATCAAGTCGTCACCAGGGCCCTAGGACTAGGACGCCAAGTCCCTGCCCAGACGCTCCGCAGGGCATGCGCTGGGTGCTGGGCCTGGCACGTGGAAGAGTCCCTGCAGCCGCCTCGCTGGGCCTGTAATTAGCTGGTTTGTCTGCTGATCTGTTTGTCATCGTCCACCCCCTGGCGCCCCCAAACGTTCTCGCCCCGGGGCCAGGGCCCACTGCAGCTGTTCCCCCCCATCCCCGCCAGGCTGCCCTGTGACGCGGCCAGAGCAGGGCAGTCCTGGGCTCGCTGTCCCCACCCACCTTGGCGGTCTTGATGATCTCGGTGAAGTTGTCCATCATGGACTTGATGTCGTCCCTGAGCCGCTTGTTGTAGGACTGCAGCAGCGTCTCCTTGCTCTGCGGAAGGGCTCTCTGCTGGGCCATGGCGAGGTCCCCGTCCGCGCAGGCAGCACCTGGGACCCGGAGTCCGGTGTGGGCAGAGCCATCCCCAGCCGTCCCCCCTCCACGGCCCAGAGAACGTGCAGCTCTCCGGGGATGCCCTTCCTGCCAAATAAACTCGTGCCACCCCTCGCACACCGTGCCCCGCGGGTCTCACGCCCGCTCCCCGCGCGAGCTCACCCCACCATCCTCGGCAAGCCCAGCCCAGCTTCCCCGAGGCCGGAGGAGCGCCCCCTGCCGGCTGCCAGCCGCCCCCCGCCCGATCGCTGCCCCGCCCCTTCACCCAGCGGATCTCCCGACTACCCCGCCACCCGGTGCCAGGCCGGGCCCCGCAGCGCCGACAGCCTCCCTCCCTGCGCCCCAGCGCTCGGCTAAGGAGCCAACTCGCGGTCTCTGCGCCATTGTGGGGTGCAGCACACGGCGACCCCGCCGCGCCACACCAATGCCCGCACCTTGTCCGCACACCTTGGGCCCGGCGGGCACCCGGCCAGGATAGGCTCGGGAGCGAGCAAGCACCTTCGGGAAGTGCCGGCTCCCAAGCGCCACTCAGCACCCGGAGGGTCCCACCGCCATCTCCACGCCCCTTCCGCTCTCACAGGCCCACCCCCTGCTCTAGGCACCGCCCCCGACCGAAAGGAGTGCCGTCGCTTTAAATTCGAAATCCCGCGCAGGCTCCGTTCTCGCGATCTCTGAGGTCGCATACATACTTCCCACAATTCCCTTCCCTTTCTTTCTCCGCCTGTCGCCCAAGATGGTGAGTGTTTCTGTGGTACGATGTGCCGGCGCCGGGCCTTGGCTCTATCCGCTGCCATCCTCCTCGGGATTCGGCCGCGCGGGGGTCCCTCCACCGCCCGGAGCGAGGAGAGCCCCGCGGGGCCTGGCACGGAGGGCATCGGGCCGGGGGAGGAGGACCCGGCCTGCGCCGCGCCGCAATGCGGGGCTTGGAGCCCGTGCGGCCTGCAGCCTGCCCCGGGGCGGGCCTTCGGCGAGGGTTCTGAGTCCGCCCTTGCTGCTGCCGGAGTCGGACTCCTAAGGGGACCGTGTCCCCGTGTCGGGGGTGCAGCGCTGTGGGGCGGCCGTCCCGGCTCGTGCAGATGATGTGAAGGAATATTTGCTATCTGAGCAATGGTGAGGACGTCCCGAACCACCAAGATCGCTGATGCACGAGCCGGTGGTCGGGCTCGCCGCCGCGCCGCGCGGGCCTGAGCCGGGCCCAGCCCTGCCCCGGGCTCCGGCCTCCGGAGGAGCGGGTGGGGGCGGCGGCTCACCGGGGTTTCCTCTGCCAGCCGAAGGGCAAGAAGGCCAAGGGGAAGAAGGTGGCGCCGGCCCCTGCCGTCGTGAAGAAGCAGGAGGCCAAGAAGGTGGTCAACCCCCTGTTCGAGAAGAGGCCCAAGAACTTCGGCATCGGTGAGCGAGAAGGGAGCGAGGAGCAGGGCTGCGCGGAGAGCCGCGTGTATTGGCGGGTGTGCCCTGGCCCATGGGCGGGGGCTGCGGGATGGGGGTTCTCCGCCGCTTTGTGCCTATAAACGGCCCCGGTTCCAACCTGCGCCCGCGGGGGGCGGCCGCGTGCAGATGGCGCGAGAGCTCGCGGCCCCGCCCGGGAAGCAGGTGGGAGCCTGGCTCAGCGCTGCCCTTCACCTCGCAGGACAGGACATCCAGCCCAAAAGGGACCTCACGCGCTTCGTCAAGTGGCCCCGCTACATCCGGCTGCAGCGGCAAAGGGCGATTCTCTACAAGCGGCTCAAGGTGCCGCCCGCCATCAACCAGTTCACCCAGGCCTTGGACCGCCAGACAGGTAGGTGGTGCGGCCGAAGCGGCGCCCAGGGATTCGCTGCCCACGGACACGTGACCGCCCTGACGGGGCAGCTCAGGGGGAGGGTTCGCTGGAACTCGGGCCGTTTGGTTGCCAGACCCTGAGGTGGGTAACGGAAGGGTTGGGCGCGTGGCCCGAGGCTTCCTGCGGGAAGGGAGGAAGGGGAGCCTCAGCCGGAGCCTCAGCGGGTGGCTTCTCCCCAGCGACTCAGCTGCTGAAGCTCGCCCACAAGTACAGGCCCGAGACCAAGCAGGAGAAGAAGCAGAGGCTGCTGGCCCGCGCTGAGAAGAAGGCTGCCGGCAAAGGGGACGTTCCCACCAAGAGGCCGCCTGTCCTCCGAGCAGGTGAGGGGCGGGGCGGGGGGCGGGCCGCCTCTGAAGGGTACATGGAGCCTCGCAGCCCCAAGGCAGCGCGGGCCCTGCATGCGGAGCCGCTTTGCGCACAGCTCCGTGCACCCCGCTCAGGCGGACTGCCTGTGTGTTCTAGGGGTGAACACGGTCACCACCCTGGTGGAGAACAAGAAGGCCCAGCTGGTGGTGATTGCGCACGACGTGGACCCCATCGAGGTGCGTGGGCCTTGCGTGGGCACTGCCGGCTGCACGGAGGCGGGTCTTTGAGCTTATCCCGAGCCTTATGCACTAAGAGGCCCCGGTGGGGGCAGCCTTCCGTGTGAGGCCGGTACTGACAGGGATCCAGCTGGCGGCTCTTGCAATGATGTGACTTTCCCACTGAATTAACCCTTGAAGTGCAAACACATGAGCTTTTTAACCCTGAGCAGTTGCTGCCCAGCGAACTCTTAAGCCTCGCTTCTGGTGCGAGTGCACCCTGAGCTAACGCTGTCTTCCAGCTGGTGGTGTTCCTGCCCGCCCTGTGCCGGAAGATGGGGGTCCCCTACTGCATCATCAAGGGCAAGGCCCGGCTGGGGCGCCTGGTCCACAGGAAGACCTGCACCACCGTCGCCTTCACACAGGTTAACTCGTAAGTGCGCAGCCTGGTCCCAAACCCCAAGTGTGCGTAGGGCACAGCCTGCCCCCCGTTTCCCACCATCCCCCAGTTCACTTCATCTCTTTGGATTTTGTTAAAAAAGCAAATGTTCTAGCTTAAAGGAATACATATCTGAACCTTTGCCGATGATGGTGACGAATTTCTTCACCTGAACAAGCCATGTGGTCACGTTGTGTCTGAGGCAAAGGCTTGTGTTGGAGCCAGCAAGGCTCCACTTGTGCTGTCTGGAAGGGCCGTGGTCTGACCCCCATCCCGGTCTCCTTAGGGAAGACAAGGGAGCGCTGGCCAAGCTGGTGGAGGCCATCCGCACCAACTACAACGACAGATACGACGAGGTGAGAAGCCTGTGTGCCGCTTCGTGGGCAGCGCAGACCTCGGAGCTGCCGGGCCAGACTGACGCCTGCTCTTGTCCTTGCAGATCCGCCGCCACTGGGGAGGCAACGTCCTGGGCCCGAAGTCGGTGGCTCGCATTGCCAAGCTGGAGAAGGCCAAGGCCAAGGAGCTGGCCACTAAGCTGGGCTAAGTGTGCACTGTTGAGTTTTCTGTACATAAAAGTAATAAAAAATGCTCCTCAGCCAGCGTCTTGGTCACTTGGGGTTGGGGGTGATTTAGTGCCGGCAAGTCTGGGACAGCAGGGAGTCAGTCCATCTTGAAACCAGGGGCCCTGAACCCACAATTGTGCAAGTGGCCACCCGGCCGCACATGCACTCACTGAGCCAAGCCCGCGTTTCCCGAGTGACCAGGCACCTAGCTCACCCGGTGGCGACTCATTTATACCAATAGCAGATTTATTTATACCAATAGCGCGTGGCCCGCTTCAACCCCATCTGTTGAAACCTTTATTCAGTGACTCGCAGGCCAGGCCACATCAACAGTCTTGTCACGTGACAGGAGTCCGACGCAGGAACTTCTTAACCCACAGGTATGACGTGGCCGCACAGAGTCCGTACCTGGGGGGTGAGAAGTGTCAGGGGCAGTTCTGAAGGGGAGGGGCCGGCGCACCCAGGTGAGGACTCACCAGGTGATGATGTACTGCATGTGCTCATTCCTCAGCGTCACTCTGGTCTGCCCACCAATGGGTCCTCCAGGGACTGTGCTCTCTGCAGAGACAGCAGGTGTTGGCGCTGGTCTCCCTCCAGCCTCTTGGCCAGCTGCTTCCTTGGGGCCTCGCTAGCCGACCAGTTTCCAATCACCTCAGCAGGGCCTTCCACCTGGACCTGGCCAGCCGCCCCCCACTCCCCCCAGCACACAAGTGCAAAGAGCAGCTCACTACAGCTTCTCGGCGCTCATGACGTACTGAAGTCCGCGTCGATGAAAATGGGCTCTGTGCCCGTGAGCTTGGCCATGGCCTCCAGGTCCCGGTAATACCAGTGGTTCCTTTCTGCGTTGTTCTCCGGGACAAAAGGCTTCCTGCTCTCCGTCAGCCTTACCATCCCAACCAGGTCCACTTCTCCCTCGATCTAAAAAACACAGCGTGTTCCCTCAGCACAAAGCATGGAGAAGGAAGGGGTGGGGGTCCCAGAGCCCCGCTCACCTGGGGGAACAGTCCCACCCCTTCGCCCTTTACCTGGCCTTTCTTCCGTGTGTCGGGATTCAGTTTCTTCCTGGGGACGAACCCTCTGTTCACGAGGATGCTCATGCTAATGGGGAAAGCGCAGGGTTTCAGGCAGGAAAGCGTTTGGAGAGATGATCACTTGGCTCCTGCGCCTTCAGGAACGGGCTGCCAGGGCAGGGTCTAAAGCAGGACAGTGGACACAGGCTGTGTGCCACTGGGGAGCTCGTCCTGTGCCCATGTCCTGACTGGTAAGAGCCACCAACCCCTGGAAGGGAAGGCACGGTTGTCCCTGCCCCGCCCCCCATCTTCCTTGTGCCACACCTACTGCAGCATGCAGCCAGTGACACCCACCAGGGCCTGGGGGCAGCTGCCTGTGCAAGCCTCCAATCTCCCCTTCTAACCAGGTAACCGGGGAGACCAGCGGGGCAGCTGCCAGAGGCCAATGGGCCCATCCCTGACCTAACCAAGCTGTGGTGACAGGGCTCCCAGGTGTCATTTGTCCATTGGCATTTGGGGGCTGCTCTATTGCACTGCCCCTTCTGCGCTCTTCCCTGGAATGCTCTCTTCCCTTCCTTCACTCCAAGTCCCGCCCAAATGGTACCTTGGGACACCTCCCCTGAGCTGGCTTCCTCCAGAGTTCCTGTCCCTATCCCTTCATGCCGCGCCATCAGAAGTGGTGCAGTGGTAAGCTACATGAACCAGCTTCATGTCTGGGCTACAAATTCAAACTTTGATGGAATGAAACCTTCTAGGTGTCGGGTTGCCCAGGGTTGGGGGTTGAGAAGGGAAGATGAAGACCTGCCGTGACCACATCTGCCAGGCTCCCTGCGTGCCACTCACCCCAGGTCCGTGCAGTGGAAAGGGGTGATGACATAGGCGCCGCTCTGGGCCGAGGAGGAGAGCCGGCCAGCCTCCCGGGCCTCCCGCTCCGGGTCCACCATGGTCCGCGGCATCATGTACAGCTCCCTGGAGTGGTCAAAGTGCCCCCTGACCTTCACCGGCCTGTACTCAAGGTTTCTCAGCTCCATTGGGCTACATGGGAGGGGACAGTGCAGCTGAAGCCAGGCAGTCTGGCAGGACAAACCCTCTCGGCTACAAACCACAAAGCCCGCCACGGAGGCGACGTGGGTGATGAGAACACGGCTGGGGTGCAGGGAGCGCCCACCACAGGGAAAGCTGATCCCTCGGGTGTCGAGTGGGAACAGATCTGTGCTGCCCAACAGTCCACGTTTTCATGAGAAGCCAGAAGGGGGACTCCTGCGTGGACTTAATCAGTGTGGTTAACTCCCCTGCGAGCACCGGTTTGTACCCCTAAATGGAGGCTTTGTTGAATGCAGCAGTTCTAGGGCACTTTCAAAACACCCCAAGACGTGACAATGCTTGCTCTCGCCCTCCAGCTAAGCGTCACTGCCTTAAGGGGCCATCGGCACAGGTTTTTCTATAGTTCAGGCCGCTTCCCAAGGGCGACCATGTCAGCAAGGGGCCCAGCGGGACGCCCCATCCCGAGGCGCCCATCTGAGGGCCAGGACCCCACGCAGAAGCAGCTCCACTGCTGACCAGTGCAGTGAGCCCCAGGCCGCAGCCCCGCACTCACTCTGCGGGCAGCGGGACAGGCTCGGCCATAATCCTAGACTCCAGCTCTGAGATCAGCTTCAGCTTCCACTTGCGACGCTGGACCTACGGAAACAGCATGAGCCCAAACAGACAGCAGCGGGGCCACGGGCGCGGGGCCACAAGAGCTAGAGGCCAGTTTTACCTGCCATGTGCCCAGGCCAAAGGCAGTCACCGGAATGAGAAGCAGGAACCACTGGAGAAAGGAGTCATCCTCTGCTTTCGTGGCAGGCGCTTCTGCTGTGGAGCTGCCGCACCTGCTGGGCCCCCAGGCCAGCCCTAGGAAGGTTTACACTGGTTGGGGTCACCAGCCCCGGAGGAGCACGGGGTACAAGAGGGATGGGCCCGCAACCTGCAGTCAGGAGCCAGCTAGCAGCACCCATGTGCAGCAAAGCTCCCAGCCCAGTGCCTGGCACGTGGCACTCAGTGGATGATTACTGACTGAACCAGACCCAGGGCTCAGTCGTAGCTCTGCCACCGATCATGACTAGGGTCATTCGTGGCACCACCTCACGCCTCTCCCTCGGGAGGATGCTGCCATGTATATGCCACTGTGGTTTGGAGAGAGAGTGTAACAGACTCGGGACAGTGCTTTTACGGAGCTCTCCTAACTGATTTGTCTTTATTTTTCCAGTTAAAAGACATTTATTTACAAGGTTACAGAAGTCAAACGGAGCCAGCCGGGTTGCCTAGCCTGTTGCCTAGGCTCAGGCGTGCTCCCGAGAGGGAGAGATTAAAAAAAACTACTTGCGGATTTAAGAGAGGAAGAGGGAGAACCATCAATCCATTCTTTCACTTATGTGCGCATTCGCTGCTTGGCCTGTGTGTCCCCTGACCAGGGGTGGAACCCTCAGCCGCGGCGTAGCCAGAGGATGCGCTAACCGTCTGAACTGCGCACAGGGCCGGCTCTGCGTTTTCATTGCTCATAAGCGAGAGACGGGACGATATACGCAGAAGGTGCATTTGAAGCTCTCCGAGGGGTCCCTCCCCAGGAAAGCGCCAGGGGCCTGGGGTGGGGGGTGGAAGGGCGGGCCTGGCGGCAGGGTGGGCGTACCCTCCTGGGTGCACAGCCCTGCACGCGTAGTCACCCCGGCTGCCGTCAGGGGCAACACGCAGACGGCTGAACCCACGAGGTTTCCTCCAGGGCCCCAGACCCCTGGCTGCAAACTCGGGTGGACCCTCCAGCCGCGCGTGTGACAGGGGACCGCCCCGCACGCAGCCCGGGCTCCGGCAGGAGGCACGGAGTCTAACGAAGGCGACTGGAGCTCCTCTCCGCGCCCCAGACCCCCGCCCGGTGCAGCGCGGGGCGGCGATCGCCAAGTCCCACCTGGGCGAGGCCTCACCTGCGCGCGAGGGGACCGCGAGGACGCTCCTCCAGGCGGCGCGGGCCGGGGCCTGCGGAGACGCGGGGGGCTGGCTGAGCTCCCGGCCCGGGGCGCCCCCGCCCCCCACCTCTGCCTCCCCGGCCGCCCGCCTCGCGCCTCTCCTCCCGCTTACCCGCCCCGCAGCCGCGGCGCGCAGCACCTGCCCAAGCAACCGCGCCGCAGCCATCGCCGCGCGGGCCCTTCCGGCTCGGACCGCGTTTGCTTCCGGGGCACCGCCAAGCCCCGCCCCGCCCCGCCCCGCCCCGCCCCGCCCCGCCCACGTGGCTGGGAGACTCCAGGTCCGCCGTCTGTGCAGCCATGAGCGAGCCGCCGCCCGAAGTGCGCGCCTTCCTACGCGAGCACCCCAGCCTGCGGCTGCAGCCCGGCGCCCTCAAGGTGCCCCGGGACCCCTCACCGCCCGCCCCCGACTCCCCGGGACCCCTCAC
>PVJC01032458.1:0-17500 GCA_004026665.1 Murina feae
TTCCACATATTTCAAGTCATTGATTTGGTTCTCAGAATCCTCTACTCTACTGCTGAATCCCTGTAAATTATTCTTTATTTCAGTTAGTGTATGCTTATTTTCTAATTGTTCCTTTTTCATGTCTTTGAAATTCTCACTCAGATTCTTGAAAGTCTCACTAAGTCCCTTGAAGCTCTCATTAAGATCCTTGAGCACCTTATAACCATTGTTTTGAACTTTGTATTTAATAGTTTACTGGCTTCCATTTCTTTCATTTTTGACATGTTTCTTTGTCTCCACATTTTGGGTGCTTTTCTGTGTTTGTTTCTATGTATTAGGTAGAGATACTATGTATCCTGGAACCTCCTTGTGATGGAGGTTCCAGCACAGGAACAATGACCCCTGTGAGGATCCTTATCTCACAGAAAGTGGCCCCTGAGTTCTTGTGTAGAGTAGCTTTGTGTAGTAGGTGTCATGGAGGGCCCAGTGGCTCAGCCTCCCCAGTCACTTAAGCTGGACACTATAGGTGCACCCCTGTGTTGATTGTGTGCATTATCTTGTTGTATCTGAGCTTTGATTGTTGTTGGCATGACTGGGAGGAATTGACCTCTAGGCCAACTGGCTGTGAGGACCAGCTATAACTGCAGTGGAAGAGCTGCTGTGCAGGAGACACTCCTATGAAGCAGGACTTGCTTCAGTAGAGCTTTGGTGCTCACTGAGTCTGCCCCTTGAGTGTGTTGCTTGTGGTGTGCAGAGTTGTAATCTGGTATAGTCTGAAGCTGTCCACTGGGTGCACTGACTCTAGGGCCTCTTGGGAGAGACAAAGTCAGCCACTTCCTGGGGCTACCCAGCAGTAGTCACAGAGAGATCCGCAGATGGCTGCTACTTGTATTGGGCTTGGAAATGCCCAGGCAAGGCCCAACTGTGAAGCAAAGTAGGCTGGTGTTAGTGCCAGTTTGTGGGGCTTTTGTTGATAGGTTTGGGGCACACTGACACTGGCTGCTGCTTGTTTGAGAGCTTTTAGCTAAGTCTGAAGCCTGTGACAGAACAGGCCATTCATATGGAAAAGTTTCTGCAAATAGCTTGGTTGGGACTGCAAATTGGATGGGATGGGTCTCAGGAAATCACCAGAACGTAGTCAACAGTGTGGGCCATGATGATGGAAACTCAGATATGTCTGCCAATCAGTTCTGTGATGAAGGAGGTTCCAGCACAAGAACAATGACCCCTGTGAGGACTCCTATCTTGCAGAAAGTGGCCCCTGAGTTCTTGCCTTCATGCCAGACCATCCAGTTCTTCACTCAAAACCATGGCCCAGTGTTGGAGCTCAGAGAAATGGGACTGTGTAAGTTCATGCTCAGGCTCTTTAAGAGGAGTTGCATGGGACTCCAACAGCCTCCATGTCACTCAGCCACAATCCCCAGCCCAAAGTTATAGGGACTTCTCGTCCCAGCTCTGGAATCCTGGGCTGAGGGTATGGTGTAGGGCTGGGACCCCCTGCTTCTCATGGGAGTCCTTGGGGGATATCCCTCCTAATTAGAAAAACTCCACACGTGGGTGTTGGATCAGCCTGTTCTGTGCCTCTGCCCCTCCTACAAGTCTCAATGTACTTTCTTATTTACTTCTCTAATTGTAGAATTTCCCTTTAGCCAGATTTCAGGTGGTTCTTAATGATGGTTGTTCTGTATTTTAGTTGTAATTTGATGTGGTTGTGACAGGCAGTGAGTACCAGTGTTTATCTACACTGCCATCTTGATTCTCTCATAATCTTTTTCCTAATTAATCTTTGTTATCCATGAATAAAATTTTGTGGGTTGGCCCTTTAAGAGGATGTCAGTATCTCAATCCGACTCCAGTCTTCCCTTGGTGGACAGAAACATTGCTGCTTTTCATAGCCAGATGTTATGTGGGCACCTCTTCCCAGTTCTGGTGCTCTGGCTTAGGGTTGAAACCCCATGCTCCTCAGGGGAACCTCTGCAGCTTAAATATCCCTTCAGAACCTCAGCTGTCTCTGCCTGTGGGAGTGGGGCCAGCCCTTTTTGCACCTCTGCTCTTCCTACCAGTCCCAATGTAGCTTTTTCAGTAAATCCTTGGTTATAAGACTTCTCTTCAGCTAGTCTTCATGTGGTTATGATTGTTCTATAATTTATCTGTAATTCCAGTTTGGTCATAGGAGGTGGTGAGTGTAGCTTCCACCTATTCTTCTGCCCTCTTGGATTCTTATATTGAAAAGGTAGCAACTACAAAATATATACATGTCCATAGGCTACTTGTAAACAAAAGATTCACTTCATCAAAAACGCCTAGGAAAATTAAACCATCTTAAAACAGGCTAAGGTATTATGAAAAATGAATTGAAATGACAGAAAATAAGGAAGATTATGTTTATAATCCAATTTTAAACCACATTACAGATAAGAAAATAAGAAGGTGATAGAAAAGGATTGGTTTTGAATCAGGGAATTCAGCCAGTATAATCTAACTACTGTTGTTCTTACAAGGCTTGTCCATGTCTTTTCTGTGAATGGCACACTTACTTTTCATAGATATGTTTTCAGTTGCTTACTTTAAGGGCTAATATTTGTCAAGCACTTCTATGCTCCAGGAGTTGAGTGTGTTTGTGTGTATTTTTTAAATGTTATCAAATCCATGTTGAAAAAACTTGTTATCCCCATGTAACAGATGATGAAACAAAGGTTTACAGAGAGCAACTTCACCAAAGAAACACAGTGACCAAGTCAGCTGACCTGCCATTGGCTCCAGGTCTGCGTGCCCATTGCGAATCAGTCAGCCATATGACTCTCCAGACCTCTCCCAAATGTAGAACTTTTCCTGTCCTACACTTCCTTTTCTGATTTTGTTACATTAACAGTGAAATGAGTTTCTCAGCCCCAGTTTTGTATTCTCATACATGCCATTGTCTTTGCCTAGGATGGCAGTTATCACCCTTTGTGGGCAGCTCCACATCTGTGTGATGACGTTTATGGGCAGGCCCTCTGGTCACACTTGTGGTGTCCAGGAAGCAAGCAATGGCCTGGCCTAACCAGGTTTGAGGTAAAATGCAGCCCGTGTTATACTAGCTATAACTCAGCAGCTTGCCCCCCATTCAAGAAAGCAAGTGAGGTAGAGGCTGAATATATCCTATATAATAAAGAGCTAATATGCAAATGGTCATCATGTTGTCACACCATCACCCTGTAACTGCTCAGACACTCAACACTGGGGAGAGAGGAATAGGGACCAGCCAGGCTGTGGCCTGGCAGAGGGGCAAACCACCCAGCCCACAGTCCTGGGTGCCAGCGGCTGCGCTCGTAGCCTGGGAGGGGACAAGCCACCTGCCCTGTGGACCCGGGCACCTGCAGCTATTGCCCATGTGAAGCCGCCTGCCCACGGTCCCCTGTGGCTGCAGCCCATGTGAAGCTGCCTGCCCATGGTCCCCTGTGGCCCGGGGACCTGCAGCTCTCTGGGTGTCTGCAGCTGGATAGAGGGAGAAAAGCCCAGGTCCCAGGTTCCTGAGACCGGCCGGAGGAGGGAATCCTGGGTCCCAGTTGTGGGGCGAGGTAGAGGTTGATTAGGAGAGGTTGATTAGGTAGAGGTTGATCAGCCAGCAGAAGAGCAGTTAGGGGCAATCAGGCAGGCAGAGGTGATTAGGGGCCAACAGGCAGGCAGACAGAGGGGTTAGGGACAATCAGGCAGGCAGGCAGACAGGCAAGCGGTTAGGAACCAGCAGTCCTGGATTGCGAGAGGTAGTCGAACATCCCCTGAAGGGTCCCAGATTGGAGAAGGTGCAGGCGGGGCTGAGGGGACCCCGCCACCATCACCCCACACTCCTCCCACCACACCCTCCCATCCCGTGCATGAA
Source organism: Murina feae (assembly GCA_004026665.1). Classification (NCBI taxonomy): domain Eukaryota; kingdom Metazoa; phylum Chordata; class Mammalia; order Chiroptera; family Vespertilionidae; genus Murina; species Murina feae. The sequence goes on from PVJC01032458.1 coordinate 3,842, forward strand.
TTTCATGCACTGAGCCTCTAATTTGTATATAATCCTGTGGAGAATTGGTATTTTTCTTATTATCCACTGAAGAAAAAAAGCTCAGAGGTTAAGCGATTTGACCAAGGTCATATCACTTGTAAGTAGCAGGGCTGATGCTAGAGCCAAATTTGCCTGCCCATGATTTATGCTACAGTGTATTCTTGTAACAAATTTAGCAAATCATAGAAGATACGACAAAAATGGAACGTATTTTTTAGGTACCTACTGCTTGATGGGCACTACTAAATATAACATAAAATCATATCTTTTGCCCGAAGATTAAAGCAATCTGCCCTAACTGGTTTGGCTCAGTGGATAGAGCGTCAGCCTGCAGACTGAAAGGTCCCAGCTTTTATTCTGGTCAAGGGCATGTACCTTGGTTATGGGCACATCCCCAGTAGGGGGTGTGCAGGAGGCAGCTGATCAATGTTTCTCTCTCATTGATGTTACTAACTCTCTATCCCTCTCCCTTCCTCTCTGTAAAAAAATCAATAAAATATATATTTTTAAAAAAGTTTAAAGCAATCATCACACTTAAGATATTTTCCCTACACTATTTGGTCAAAACTGGACAATTTTTGAAAAAAGTAAAGAACATATCCTATATAATAAAAGGGTAATATGCAAATTGACCCTAACAGCAGAACCACTGGGAATGACTGATCACTATGACATACATTGACTACCAGAGGGCAGATGCTCAATCCAGAAGCTGCCCCCTGGTGGTCAGTGCGCTCCCACAGGGGGAGCTCTGCGCAGCCACAAGCCAGGCTGACAACTGCCAGCACAGCAGTCGTGGTGGGAGCCTCTCCTGCCTTCTCAGCAGTGCTAAGGATGTCTGACTGCTGTTTAGGACTGTTCCCCACTAGCAAGCGGACATCCCCCAAGGTCTTCCAGGTTGCCAGAGGGATGTCTGACTGCCAGCTTAGGCCCAATCCTCCAGGGAGCGAGCCTAAGCCAGCAGATGTTCCCTGAGGGGTCCCAGACTGTGAAAGGGCACAGGCTGGGCTGAGGGACCACCAGCGCCCCCCCCCCTCCGGTCCAGTGCACAAATTTTTGTGCACCGGGCCTCTAGTAAAAAATAATAATAATAACTTCAAATCCATTCTAATTTGTAATAAAAAAAATTAAATAAGTAAAATCAGTGGCAACTTTTATGACTTAAAGTGTTAATATAAAAACTTATCCATACTAGTGTAACACATGATGATTGAGTATGAAAGGGGGCACTATAAATTTCCAAAAACTATCAATTGTAGTCTATAAGTAATGCATCATAGCATAAGGCACAGATACTTTTCCACCATTAGCCCACATTATTCTGTTACATGCTCTCATAGTAATAATTTAAAGTTGCAGTTATAATTGCAGATATAACTTCATTTATATGCAGATATCCATTTTACATTTTATGATGACTGTTTATTACAGTAAGTATTATTAGCAAAATATTTGATCAGATCAGTAATAAAAACAATCAATTATGCACAGATAATGAAAGAAGCGGTTAGACTGGGCTTCTATTGTGTTGTGTGAGAGCTTTCTGTCTTAGAGGCAGCAAGGTCAACCCAATGTTACACATATGCTCACTTACTAATCCTTTTGACAATGATGATGATTACAGGGAATGTAGTTTGCAATTATAGAATCCATACATAGTAATTAATACAAGGAAATCCAAGACTTCATCATTACTCCTTTATGAAACAGACTCTCCCTGGGATTTTTTTCATAAATCATTTAGACTTTATGTGCTTCTAATTCAGTAATTATAAATTACTATAGTAGTAAACACGCTCCTTAGCCTAGAAGTTTGTTTCAACAAAAGATGCCACATCAGCAGTGCTTCCCAGAGACTTAAAACGTTTCTCCCAAAACTGTAACGAAATACTTAGTGGTCTCTCAGCTCAAAGCTAGGAAAAGAAAGCCTCTAAAAGACATGAAGTCCTACACTAAAGCTCATACACTTTATTCAAAGAAAGGCTGCCTTCCCTTATTTCAGTGACCATTTTTCAAAGGCTTAGTTGTGCATTTTACAGCCCACAACTGTTCCAACAAATTCTTAATGCACACTAAAGATGCCGGCTTTAGGCTAGCTGCTATAGCCAATGACACAAGACTCAAAAATAGCAAAGGTGCAGTCCTGCCTTTAAGGAGCTGACAGTGGAGAGGGCGGGATATGCCAAATATTCAAGTAACTTTATATTAGGAGACAGAGAAAAAGAAATGCCACAGAATAAGCATATGTAAAACGACGGGGGTCCAAAGAAGAGAAAAATTCATCCAGTCAGACAAAGGGAAGGCTTCATGGAAGAGGTGGTACTTGAGCTTGGGGTTGAAAGATGGGCTGAATTTCAGGCAGAACTTAGAGCAAAATAGGCACAAAGGCAGAGAAGCACAAAATATGATTAGGGGTCAGCAAGTAGTCATTTGTCTGCTCAGCAGTGGTGGGTGGAAAAAAAGATTGAAGCTGTAAAAATTGGTGGTTGCAATGACAGAAGGTAACCATAAGAAAATCTGCCCAAGAGTGATCTGAAGACAGGAAATGAAGACCAGTGGATCCCTGGGGACTAGAACAGAAAATCAGACATCAAGGCTCCTATCCCATTTCTCACAAGGTCCTGCAGTCTCTTGTCTTTTTTCATGGTTCTTTCTGCATATCTATTTCATTTTCCTCTCTGCAGACCAATTCATACGCAAGGAGTAAACTCAAGAGTGCACATAGCATTTCACTTACATGGTGAAATAAACAACTTTATAAGGCTTTTTAGTGAGTACTGTGTTGGTTAGGAGTAGGTTCAGCTGCAAAATAAAAGCTTTTTTCTCTCACAGTCAAGAAATCCTGGCATGGTGGGCCATGGTGCCAGGCAGGAGCCAGGCTCCTTCTATCTCATTGCTCTACATGCATGGTTTCCATTCCATGATCTCCTCACGCTCCAAGTTGCCATCCCAGCTCCAGCTATCATATCTACCTTTTAGCCAGAAGAGTAGAGGAAGGGGAGAAAAGCACACTCTCCTTCTAAGAGAACTTTTTGCAAGTTGCATGTTATCTGCTTATTTAAGGTAATTGTAATATGCCACCTAAACTGGAACCCCTGTGAGAGTGAAAGAGGATGCTATTAAAAATTATAACAGAATAATAGGTATAACTAGAATTTTCTCAGACTTACTATATATGTCTATAGACCTATATTCCATTGGCCAGAACTTGGTCATATGGCCACACTTATCTGTAAGGGAGACTGCACATACTATCGGTATGCTGGGCAGCTATGTGTCCAGCTAAAACCTGGCAAAGAGAAAAAGGGATAGCCAATTAGTTTCTCTGACACATACTCTTTGACACCCAGCAAATCTCCTAGTTTGAATTTGCAACTTATTACAGCCTGTGGACTGGTTTCCTGTAGGTCAGGCTTCTACCCTGTTCCAATCAGCTGTGAACAGGAGGAGTGTATGGGGTCAGGACTTTGGGATTGTAGAGCTCCTCTTTCAGGACCCGTGGACAGGAGCAGATCAGGCAAATGGACTGACTTGTCAAATGCAATAGTCTACAGACAGACAGCTACAGAGGGCGATAATCACTAGAGTGGAAAATTACAACCAATGCAGCAGGCAGGCCATGGGAGTCACCAGAAGTTTTTTAGCAAGGAAATGGTGTGAATGGACATCCAGTTAAACAAGGTTATCTTGCCTGTGCATGTGGGCTGATTTGGAATAAGGTGAGATGAAAGCTACAAGTCCCCTTCAAGGCCTGTATTAGGCCAGGTGAGATTGAACTAAATATTGAAACGAACTTTCAAAGTGGGAAAATTTCTTAAGGTAGGTAGGCTTATAGCAGCAAGAAGAGGTAGCTGACAGTATAATAGCAAGAGAAGAGTAAGAAAACCTATAAACAATAGAATTACAAATACAAAAACCACAATGGTTTGAGCCACGCAGTATAGTAGCATTTACTACAGATGCAACTGTATTCTATATCGCTATATTATAATGTGTACTCATAATGATACTCCCTTCCTTTAAAAAAATATTCATTACACTATGTTTTAGAAAGCAATAAAATTTTTCATAGACTACAAAAAAGACTTTTATTAAAAATGATAAGACATTTTGTGTTCATTTGAAAGATAAGCTTAGGTATCTGGAAGATTTTCTTAAACGAAACATCTTATTTTCCAAATAATGATGAGTCCTCACTGCCCCTGAAACAAATCTGTTGTTAAAGGCACGTTATAATATAGCACTGAAATGTGTAATTGCATTCACCTCACTGACCATCAGATAAAAACACAGCTCTGGAAACCCAAGTTCAGCATCCTAATACCTCAGCTAAATGAATGTATAAAACTTATTTAAAAAAAATCAAGCCTCTTATTTATCATGGAAATTCCACTGAATAATACTGAGGCCTTCATATGATGCAGAACACTTGACATCAGTCCCAGGTAATCATACCTACTGAAAAGTGTGTGTTTCCAACTGAAAGTCTAGACTTTACATGACTCTTGAAAGAACCATTTCTGTAGTAGGTTAGTCCTTGGTAAGAACACCATGATAAGAGCGTGAAAGACTTATACAGAAACCTGTGGCCATTTCTTTTGTTACATAGAAATGTAATAAACAACTAATTCTGACCAGTATTGTGCTCTAAATGTAAAGAAATGCCCGCAGGGAAACTAAGAAGAGGCCCCGTAAGTAATTTTGAGTAATGAATAAGAAAACTTTGCTAGAATGATTGAAAGTGAACTACACAAAGAAGCTTCTAGAAATTTGAGCCTCAGCATGGGGATTTTTTTTTTTTTTTTGGACATCCCTCACAGATTATTTTTGACTTAGCCAAGCATGGAGTCTATTTTAAAGCTCCCAATTTTAAAATCTTGGAAGCTTTATAAAGTTCTCCACCTGCATGTCTTTTTAGGAGCACGATCTTTTATTCTCTAAAGGATGAAAACCGCTAGCATGTAACAACTTTGTTAAGCTGTCACTATCAATAGGGTGAAAAAATAATAATGGTTGACAAAGAAGAAACAAATTGAAGTTTTCATGAAGCTCTTGTTAAAAGCTATAACCTCTGATGTTAACTAAATTTAACCTATTCTGACCCTCATCGTGGCCCTTAACCTTTTCTTTCTTCTGTTTCCTGTGGCTGCTGGAGACAACCGGGCCTGTCCTTGGAAAAGCGTTCTCTGTGGCACACAAAGGCCCAGCTTTCCTTCTACCCCGTCAGGAGGCGGGAATCGACCGAGGGGTCAGCACCTGTGCGGAGGAGCAGGTGACAGGGGACTGCCGGCCTCCTTCCAGGGCAAGTTGTAAGTGCCTACCCTTCAGCCATCACACTCCCGTTCAAGCATTCAAGCCACTGAAGTTCAGGTTTTCTTTGTGAATGCAGACTTTCAACAAATTGACCCATTGCTGTTCAACTGACTGTAAAATTAGTAGATTTACTGTTGCAAAAAAAAATAAGAAAGAAAGAAAGAAAGAAGGAAAACTGGGAGCTTTCACTTCCACTTTGGTAAGGTCACGGATGCATCCTAGGCTGCCAACAAAACAGCCTTTATAATCTTTGCAGCAACTTTGGCAGTGTGGGTGGGGGAGAAGCAGTCAAACAATGACTGAAACGTACAGTGGAAAGTCTTCCCTATACAGTAAGCATGTAAAACTCCACATTTGATGAGCTTTTCAAAATGGAATAATTTGCCTTTAATTCCATTTCCCTCAAAGGTGAAAAACAGTGAAAGTACAAACTTGCTTCGTCGCTAACATTATATTTGCTGTCAGTCTGCCTTCCTTAAATATCCGTGACTAAAAGATCTCATATAGGTGTTTAAAGCTGTCTCTAGTTATATTTTAAATGTAAAATGCTAACAACTCAGTTGTGCTTTGATTTACACAGTAGTAACCTTACACGTTTTGTAAGGTTTCCTATAGTAGCTCTTTGTTTCTGCATGAGATCCTATGATGGTAAAGGAAATTATTTGCATTAAGAGTTTAAAAATGACCAAAGTTACCTGAATCCCCCCCAAAACTCAATATTTTTGAAATGGAAACACATGGCTCTATTGTTTTTCCAAAGGAGACTTTTGAACCTATTTTCTGCTTCATTCAGTTGCACAAAAGACTCTTCACATAAGATAAATGAGTCTTCCATATATAAATATTCTTTTATTCAGCAGACATGAAAGCTTTTTAAAAAAATTTAAAAAAAAAAAAAGTCCTGGTTGGTGCAGCTCAGTTGGTTGGGCGTTGTCTCGTGTGTGTAGCAGAGGGTCACTGGTTTGATTCCCAGCCAGGCACATGCTTGAGGTTCGGGCTCTACCCCCAGTAATGGGCATGCAGGAGGTAGTAGATCAAGGTTCTCTCTCTCTCTCTCTCTCTCTCTCTCTCTCTCTCTCTCTCCCCCCCCCTCCCTTCCTTCCTCTCTAAAAATAAAAAAAGAGCAAAAAAGTATGTCATTCATTTTGGACAAATTTATTTTGCTCATTCACAGTCAGCATCATGCTTTATTTATCTATTTTTATTATTAATCCTCACCCGAGGATATTTTTTTTCTATTGAATTTTTAGAAAGAGTGGAAAGTGGGGGGTGAGTGTCGGGGGGAGGAGACACACAGAGAGAAACATTGACAGGAGAGAGGCACACTCATTGGTTTCCTCAAGCATGTGTCCTGACCAGGGCCGGGGATGAAGCAACCGAGGTATATGCTCTTGATCAGAATCGAACCCGAGATCTTTCAGTCCAAGAGCCAATGCTCTAACCACTGAGCCAAAACACCTAGGGCCACTTATCATACTTTAACGATTGGTGCCATCACTGTGTCAAGAGCCTAATCAGGAGTCTAATTTATAGGAAATCTTACATGCGATGAAGACATTTATTCTGAATCTAAGGCTAGTTTAAGAGTACACAAGGGGTTTTAACGCAGATGGGTCACCACATGTTCTCCAGTTCTTCTGGGGAAGCAGCATAAACAGCCGAAGGATGAATCTAGGTTACTTAAAGGAAAAGATCCCCTAAGTCCTTACAAATAGTGAATGAGTTACTGATGGAGTCAAATCACCTTGATGGAGTTTTCTGTTTTTCTTTTTAAGTGTAGGGATATTTACATGTTTGGGATGGATTCATCACAGTTCTGCCTGAGGATAAATAGTGCAGATTCAGTTAGAAGGCTCCCAGCTTTCAGATATTGAGAACAGACAGTATCTGCAGGATGTTTGATGAGTTATTCCACACCTTGCTTTCCATGTCCCTTTTGATACATTTGTAAACATATGCTTAGGAGAGCATGGGTCCTCTCAGTTATTAAACTAGCACTTATAAAATGAGAAAGCTGCCCTAGCTGGTGTTGCTCAGCGGATAGAGTGTCAGCCTGCGGACTGAAGGGTCCCAGGTTCAATTCCAGTCAAGGGCACGTGCCCGGGTTTCGAACTTGATCCCCAGTGTTGGGTGTGCAGGAGGCAGCCGATCAATGATTCTCTCTCATCATTGATATTTCTATCTCTCTCGCCCTCTCCCTTCCTACCCGAAATCAATAAAATATATTTTAAAAAAATAAAATGAGAAAGTTACTGCCATTTAAGACAAATGTCCTCAGCTAGATCTGGTTGGCACTATAGACAAGGAAACTAGTTCCGCCTTAAGTAGCTCCATGAAAGCAGGAGCAAGTCTAAGTGTCCTCATCAAGCCCACTCTGTCTTCTCAGCAAGTCCCAAGGCTGGCACTTTAGGCATAAATAACAAATAGTGAAGTGTGTCTGTGACCCAGAGTCCAAGGTTAATATTTACATGTTGGCCATTTCCAAGTTAAACAAGAATTAGACATTCATTTTATTCTACCAAAAATTATTCCTTAGTACCAAAATAGAAGTTTGTTTACTGGTGATTAGATTTCACACAACAGACTTCAATTCCCGTTTTAACAAAACTGCCCTAATAAGAGCTTACAATCTAATGGAGGAGGTGGCATACAAACTAACTATACTTCATTAATAACTGTTTAGGAATATACTGAATATTTGAACCTACACACACTGTCACATCTATTTAACTTCAAATGAAACACAGGATTTACTAGTGTAAGCTTAGCTCCTTCAAGTAATTGTTGCAGTTATTGTGGCATCAGGATAACAGCCTGGTGTTTTAGTAACTTTTATGGGTAGAAACAATAACATTTGGGAAAGCTGTATACACTTCTGAGAATCCCCTTCTATGCACATATGGAATCAGAGAGTTTACAGAAGATTTGTCACAGAGTAATATTACTTCCCCAAACCCAGAAATGTGCCTTCGCAAGTCCTGGAATAGCCAGTTGCCTGCTTTACTGTCTTTATTCAAGGGACTGCAAAGTGAGACTCTATAAAATGACTCTATAAAAGCTGTCAGGTCTTATTTCCGTTGGAGGTCAAAGCAGAGTTCAAGAGATTTAAAAAAAAAAAAAAAAGGAAAACGGCCTTAACTGGTTTGGCTTAGCGGACTAAAGGGTCCCAGGTTCGATTCCGGTCAAGGGCATGTGCCTTGTTGCGGGCACATCCCCAGTAGGGGGTGTGCAGGAGGCGGCTGATCGATGTTTCTAGCTCTCTATCCCTCTCCCTTCCTCTCTGTAAAAAAATCAATAAAATATATATTTTTTTAAAAAAAACAGCTTCTGAAGACACATCTGCAATATTCCCCTCCCCCTTTTCTGCTCACCTCCTTCTTGCGACATCTGACAATGGCAGTCTAGAAAACTTCCCATTTTATCTACTGTAGACACATATCCCTTCAAAGAGGGGCCACAAAAGGGATGCTGACAGGTAGCTCAGGTACCAAGGATCATTCAAATGACAATCCTATCAAATGTCAAGTCCTTAGTTTGGGTACTAAACTCTTCTATCAATGTTATACTCTCCACTTACTGTCTTCACAGATTTGTAAGCCCACTGCCTCACGCCTCAGCATAAGGGACAGTGAGCATTAGGAGCACCAACTCTGCACCAGGCTGCCTGCATTTTTTATTCTTGGTTCCATTCGCTGTGTGACCTTGGGCAAATTACTTCTTTATTTCCAGTTCCCTCCTCTGTGCAAAGGGTGCCAGGTTGTCCCGCGGATGAAATGACTTGACAGAAATAAAGCACTCACAACCGTGGTGGGCATACACACAGGTACATGCTCCAAGCGTGGGCACATATCCTTGAGCACCTACCACTTCTCAAGGTATGTGCTAGGCACGCTGTCTCCATATCACCACTAACCAAACTTCTCTCTCGGTAGTAAGTATTAATTCCGGTAGAATAAAATGAATCTCTAATTGTTCAACTTGGAAATGGCCAACATGGAAATATTAGCCTTGAACTTTGTGTCACAAACGTGAGTTTCTGGGTTTACCATTTTACTATTTCAGCCAATATCAGTGCCTAGAGTGCCAGACCTGGGACTTGAGGAGGACCCTTAGACTTGGTCTCCGTGCTCACAGTTATGTAAGGTTGCACTAGTTTCTTCAGAAGAGGTCATACCCGAATCAAGCAGTTATTTAATGAGAATACGGCAATGTGTTCTGCTGGACTACAAGTACTCAATAAATGTAATTTCCTCTCATATGATAAATGAAAAGTATTCTCTACTTGTGTGGCTTCACTAAATCACAACTGTATTCTCATTCGGGGAATTTCCTCCTGAAGAGATGGGAGGGGCAGGGAGCTGACACCAACAGGCCAAGGGGCTCAGGGACCAGGGTGGGTCCCAAGACAGGCAGGTGAGAACCCAGAGGCTGAGAACCGCTCTACTGAGCTCTCCCCTTTGCAGAATGGCTGGAAGCTTCCCCATCACATTTCGGGGACTCATACGCTCCTGCCCGCCTCCAGCGACCACACGCTCGGATCCGGCGGGCCTGCTGTGTGTGAGCAGCGAGCTCAGGGAAGCCTTCTTGCTCACTTCTCAGCCTGTTTGCTCACCTGCCAAATGGCAGCACTGCTCCCTGACACAAAATAATTAGAAAGAGGTTTATGAAATACGTTTTTAAATACAAAACGTTAGGGTAGCGGAAGGAGGAACGCACGGGGCCAAAATGGGTAAAGAATTATGAATTTATTAGGTCATGTGGAAACCCAACCGAGCTGAGCCTCCAAACGGTGCCAGCCCCCAAAGGTGGGGAGTCAGAGGCTTTGAAGGGGCTTTTTCTGCGCGGAGAATGCTCTGTGCAGGTCTGGATCCCAGGAAACTCCGCAGGGGAGAGACAATGGTCTTAGCAAGCGGAATGTCCGTGGCGAAGCGGCCTGAAGGTCAGTTCCCAGGGGAGGGGTATGGACTCTTTGATCTGACCTAACACAAAAGACGTTTATGAAAGGTCTCTGAGGCTGGCGCACCGCAGTGCAACTGGAGGAGGACAGCTGATCGCCACACAAACTTAGGGCACTAGCTTCCTCCCAACCTCTGCAGACACAGGACAGGGGAGTGTCCAGAAACCTCGCCCTCAGCATTATTTTCGTCGGAGGGATTCATCTGGGGAGCCAGAAAAGCGCTCCTTCCCCGGTCACCTTTCCTTTAAAAGCCCCGCCCCGAAGCCCCGCCCAGTACGGAAAGCGACGAGGCCTCCCCACGGAGCCGCGTTCTGCTCTCGGACCTTGGTCCGCCGGCGGGGAAGCCAGGGGCGTAGGCGCTGAGCGGCCCCGAGAACCTGAGGCGGAAGGACGCGGACTCAGGGCCACCCCTGCGACGGCGGCCCTGCGCTCGGCCGTGTGCCCGGAAGGTCAGTGCACCCAGGCTGCCGGCGGAGCGCGGAGAGGCCGTGCAGCTCCGCCGCGAGGTCGGGGTTGGGTGAAGCCGTGCTCGGGCCCTGGCTGCTGCCCGTGCATCCCTGCGCCGGGCCTGCAGTCCCGGAGACGCCCAGCCGCGCCCTGTCGGCGCACGTACGCGCACGTCTGGCTCACGCCGTGCGTCCTTACGCCCTTCTGGGTGGGCGTGGTCGCCCCTGCGCCTGCGCCCCAGCCCGCGCCCCGGGGCAGCGCTCCTCCCGCCTTCGTACCTGCGCTGCGCCGGCCGGAAGGGCTGGCCCAGCACAAGCTGCTGGGGTGGGCTAAGGGATCGCGGAATTTATTTTTACCCCACTTACTATTTAAATTAGCAGGGTCCATGGCATAAGACTTGTGAGGGAAGTAAATACGTTTATTTGCTGAAAAGTCGCGGTTCCCAGTGCGTGTTAGGAAAGGCCGCAGTCTAAGAAAGTACAGAGTGGCGGAAATGACTGCTATTTATTGTGCCAGCACAATACAGCGAAGGATAAATCAGATTCTTTCCCCGCTTCACAGAACTCACCTTCTAGGGAAGGCAACGGTAATGTGGTAATAACAAAAGTATGATTGTGACAGGTGCTGTATGGGAAGGATACACTGTACTGGAAGCATTTCGTGTTCGGCATTAATGTTGAGGGTCGGGGAGGCTGAGTAGGGGAGATTTGGGTAAGTCTGGGACGCAGTCAGAAGAATGCTGACCACGATGGCACTAAGCAATGATCTGATGCTTCCTAAATCAAGGGATGGGAAGGACATTTAAAGCGAGCATGTCAAACTCGCGGCCCGCAATGAACATTTTTGTGGCCCTGCCGATATAACTGTATGTAAGAAATGTTTTAATAAAAATGTCATAACTTAATTTTTACAATATCCTGTTATACATAATTATTAATAACGAACTAAAAAATAAAGAAATTAAAAGTCCAAAAAAAAAATAACAAACTACAACTTTCGCTAATGACATTACTATAAATTGTGTTGCATTCATTTCCCTTACGCACCTCATGCACAGCCGCACCATTTCCACTAATACTAGCAGCAATTGCCACCTCATTAGTCTTGGACTGACCTATTGGGTGCGCGCAACAGGAAATATTTTGCTTTCGGAGAAAAAGAAAAAAAGGCTTATTTGCTTTATGCTTATTCATTTGTGCAGTTATTCAGTATCTGGTAAGTTACTGTTCAAGAAAAAGTATTAGTTTTTATTAAAATGTTCTATTTTATGATAACGATTACTTATTTCAGACCTTTGTATTCAGCATGTCTCTATCAAAATAAACCTACCTTTCTATGAAAATTGAAGCTTTTGGGTTTTTTGCGGCCCACATAAACTTAAACCTTGTTTATTTGGCCCGGTTAAGCCTTCGAGTTTGACATGCTTGATTTAAAGAATCTGAAAGGCCAGTGTGGTTTAGACAAAGAGGATATTAGGTATAGAATGAGATTGCAGAGGTGGGAAGGGCCTTTTGGCCTCTGGGGGAGGGGGGTGAGGAGGCCAGTTTTAAGGTGGGGAGGGCACTGGGTGTGGTGGCAGCAATGCAGAGGGGAGCGCTAATTGCAGGATTCAGGTGTGGTAAGAGTCTAGTTAGAATACTGATGGGAATCCAAACAAGAGATGGATGGTATCTTAAACTAGGGTGGTAGCCCTGGATATGGAGAGAAGTGGATGGATTTGAGTGGTATTGGGATGTAAAACTGATGAGACTTAGTTCTGGATTTAAAAGCTTTTTAGAAAACATTTCTTGGTTGGTCATTAGATTATTTCAGTAAAATAACTAATGAAATATTTTTTATAGCTGAAAAGTTAAGAAATTGATTCTGGCCAGTGTGGTAAAGTGGTTGGGGCATCGGCCAGTGGACCGAAGGGTCTCTGGTTCGATTCCTGGACAAGGGCAGGTACCTGGGTTGCTGGTTCATCCCCTGCCCCCAGGGGCGTGCCCACGGAGCGTGTGCGGAAGGCAACCAGTCAGTCAGTGTGTCTCTCTCACACAGGCATTCTCACACTGGTATCTCTCTCTCCTCCTCCTCCCTCCCTACCTTCTACTCTCTCTGGAGAGCAGTGGAAAAAATACTTTCAGGAGAGCATTAACGAAACAAGGAGTTAAGAAATTGGCCAAGGGTATACGATGGCTTAAACAGTCAACCTAGGTATGAAGAATACTTTGTGCTCCTCATGGAAGAGCAAAACCAGAGCCAAAGGACAAATGACCTGAAGGATCGATGACCTTGGTGCAGTCCTCTGGGATGGCTGCACAACCCAGGCTGGAACAGGGCAGATGGGACAGTTTGCAGGTCTTCAGGCAGGAATAAGAACTTTGTGAAACTCCTTTAGAAGGTATGAGAAATAATTTTAAAGTCATAGAAACTGCAAAGTTAATTTCACAAATACTTAAACCACTAGAGTCTATGTCACTTCAATCCAGTCAGTTATCCCTGGAAAGAACAGATGCTAATATGAGCTTGTGAATATCAGCTGTATAAGAAAGAAAAGCAGTGAGTAAACAAATAAAAGAAGTTATTTTCACTTCTTAGTCTACTTGGTTTCAAAATACACATAAGCAATTTAATTTATTACAGAACAGGACTCCCTACAATGCTTCATGATTATATTTACTACACCATGTATTTAAATTGCATTCCAGGAAGTTTCCTTAAAAATATATTATCAGTACCTCCCAAAGAGGTACTGCAAAAGGTAATGCAAAATAACAGATCACAAAGGGTCCTTGCAAAGAAAAGAAGTAATGCAGAATCTTTTTATATAATAAAGAGGTAATATGCAAATTAACCCTCACAAGAGGTCTGCCTATGACCAGGCCACCAGGGGGGTTAGTGAGGAATGACCAAATGACTGAACAAGCAGGCTGTGTGGGGCA
>PVJC01032459.1:0-19937 GCA_004026665.1 Murina feae
GAGGAGGAGGAGGAGGAGGAGGAGGAGGAGGAGGAGGAGGAGGAGGAGGAGGAGGAGGAGGAGGAGGAGGAGGAGGAGGAGGAGGAGGAGGAGGAGGAGGAGAAGCAGTAGAAGTAGTAGTGTGGCTTCACTTGGGAAGATCTGGGTAGGTTATGAATTTTATCAGTTAGGATAGACTAGGCTCTACAATGCTATCTAAATGTTCAGTGGCCTTAAATCAAGGGTTTAATTCCTACTCACATTATATATTCCTTGAGAGTCAATGGGGCCTCTGCTCCTCATCCTTGTCATTCTCACTCTAAGCTGCTCCAAATTGATGGAGTAACCTACAGTATGAAATACTGCTCTCCACCATGGCAAAGGGAAAGAAAGCCCCAGAAGTTCCCCCCTGGCCATAAACTGTCACTAGAGAAGGGACACATGTCATTTATACTCATAACTCATTAGTCAAAAGTAGTCATTTGACCCCATTCACCACAAGGGGGCCAGAAGGTACAATGCTATCAGAAGCCCAGAGGCAACAAGCTGAGGATGTTCTGTGCACTAATGACTGACTCTGTATCCATCCAGATCTTCTGCCTTCCAAGACAGAGATTTAGACAATGGCTCCCCAGCCCATTACTTTATAAATCAAGAGACGAAGGAACAGGTAAATAAAAAGAAGTGCAAAGAGATCATTCTCAGGTCTTTTTATTGTTGTTATCGTCAATAAGTCAAGAATTCAAAATGTCCAGAGAGTCTGGACATGAATCTACCTGATTTTTATAGCCATCGTGTCTTGATTCTGACCTCAAATTGTATGAAGTTTCAGAAGGCAAACAAATGCGACCAGAAACAACAAGGAGAAAATGCCGGGGATGACTCGGGAGTCTAAGTTTTCTCTTGGAAGAAAGCGCAGCCTGATCACAAAGGGCGAAGTGTAAAATGTTCCTGTCCCAACCAGAGAAAAACTCCAGACACTCATAGTGTTCACATGGAACAGGGATGGGATGTTGGCATTAATCAGCACTAACACCAAGACGGTTCTGTGATGGTCCAGCTTTTGAAATGAAGGTTTTAAATTGTGCTGGTTAATAGCTACAGAGTGAGCCTGAGAGCAACTACATATCCCTTTAATAAATACCCCTTATTTATGAGTATTTTAGTGAATTGTTTTAGTGTACAGAAATTTAAAAGAGAGCCAAGTTAGTGGTTGAAAACAGAATAGTTTCAGTCCTTAAACAACTCAATCCTAATAGCTGGCCTGAGAATTAAAATGAAAGGGGGGCGGGGGAAAGGCTGTCTCACACACTAGCATTTTTGGGAGCCATTCTTTTGGACACCTAGAATTTCTTCTAGATATCTGTCTATTGCTAGAATACCTACACACTTTGTGGATGTTTTATTTGAAAATGCTGTGTACCTTGTCTAAAGGGCCAGCTGGGATGCCAGAAATAGTATCAGCTCTATTTATGTCTTTGGAGTAATTACAGTGGAATTTAAAAGCTTAGTTTATAGATCCAAGAAGAAGATCTTCTGTGTACACTAAAAGGATGAATCCTTTCCAGACATCTTCTCATTTGGCTGAAGAAGAGCTTGAGGAAGCATTTCATAACGTCAGCCAAAGTCGTTTTTAGCAAGACCTGGGTGGGATTCTTGCTGTTGATATCCAAATTTTAAAAAGAAAAGCCTTGATTTTAATCTATCCAAGGTTACTTTGTTGTAGTTATAAAGCCATGAATCAATTTTAAAGCTTTCAGTGATGAAAGTAGATATCTAGACAAGTGCCTGCTATCTTTTGTTGAATGGGTGAAAAATACGTTAACCCATTTCCTGATGGCTTTGCCTGGTGGACTTGACTTTTGTTTAGCTAATTTCTTTTTGGAATGTATCTCAGTTTCTTCCTCTTCATGCCCTGCCTCTTACCAAAGGCCAGCAGAAGAGTGTTTGAGGAGAAAGATGCAGTGTGTGTGGTCAGTGTGCTTGTCCTCTCCTTACTGGATGTAAGCTAGATTCTTCTGAGACAGGATGCTAACTGCGGACAGAGATGGAGATGTACTCTGAGGGAGATCACATAACTGTGTGCTTTTTGTACAAAGAATGAAAGAACGCTTGTATATCTGTTATGCTTCTATCTACTTGTCTTTTTAACTATGAGAATAAAAATTGATTTATTCTAAATTCATTTTCATCAACCTCCAAAAAGATGAGTAAAACCTTCATTGGCGATGCAATCCATCCATTACTTAAACTTTAATGTATATTCAAGAGTCCCTCTTACTGTTAAAAGCAATAGTAATAGTGATTTAAACATAATCTTTGCTTACTTGTTGTCAGATGCTTTGCTTGGTCCTAGAGGCTGCAATGATGAATAAGCAAAACATGTCTTTGCTCCCATGGATCACATTTTGTACCGTCCCCACACTATACCTAATTCTTAAGACAAGTTTGGTATTGGCATTATCAGCTTTACTTTATAGGCAGAGAGACTGTGAGTCAAAGAGATTGAGTGTCTTGCCTCAGGACATAGAAAAGCAAGTAATTAAGATTCAAATCCAAAGCTATCTAACTGCCTAGCCCACCCTTCCTTTTTTCCAACAGACTTTCTCTACAATGCAGATTCAAATGGTTTTGGAAATGTTCCAGCTAAAATGATCATGACCTATTGGTGGAAAACCAAGTCGCCACACTCATTGTACTAATTGGTTCTATAGTCTGTCTGGTTGAGCTGCTCCCCCAAATCCCCTTCCATATACTGTTTTGGCTACAAGAGAAGCTTCTGTTGAAACTGGAAGGCAGGGATGTAGCTGGAGCCATTGTACTCTGAAGGATGTATCATGGTGAGATACGATAAAGAGATATGCAGAGGTGTACAGGGGTCAGGGTGGGCTTTGCTCTCCTCAACTCTGTGGTCAGGTCGCAGTCAAGACTTCAGACTGGCCGACAGAATCGTGGCTCTTTTTGATGCTTGCCTATTGACTCAAAGAGGTGAGGTTATGCACAGATCATAGCTCCCTAGACCTTTCTGCAAGTAATTCCTTGGCAAAGAGATATGCTTGACTTCTCAGATTTCCTGATCAGATCCAAATCATCTCCCATGCCAGTGCTTCTGGTGGGCTGGCAAGCATTTCTCTCTAACATCCTAACAGCCTCCTCTATATCTTCTTTTCCCAGCTCCTCCCGAAGCCATTTAGGTGCACTTTCTATAAAACTCCTTTACTGCATGACACACTCTCTTATGAAAGCCTGTTGGTATCCATCTGGGGAGGCAAACGCAGTGTAAGCTGAAAGAAAACCTTGACCTGACTTACAGATAGATACTCTCTCATCTGAGTTTCAGTTGAAGATGGCTAAATGCTAATTCAGGTAAGTCTTGGTGCCTCTTCAATTTTTACAAAAGGGTGCTGCATCTCTTGACAGCTCAAGTGATCATGTTGTTAATGAGGAACAAAGAAAGGTCTGGAATTTTCACCAATCTTCCTCTCATTGGTTTGCTGTCCAACTTTTATTAAAAGCCCTATTAAGATAATTTATAGAGACTCCCCTTCTTATGAAGAATTTTAAAATAAGGGTTTCAGTTCATAGAGAATTGCATTGGCCTGAAGCAGGCATTAAATATATTGAAAATAGTTACCAGAGTTTAGAAATTGGAGATTTCATTTAAAAGTCCCGATTTATAATCTGTTTTTTTAAAAATATATTTTATTGATTTTTTACAGAGAGGAAGGGAGAAGGATAGAGAGCTAGAAACATCGATGAGAGAGAAACATCGATCAGCTGCCTCCTGCACACCACCTACTGGGGATGTGCCCGCAACCAGGGTACATGCCCTTGACCGGAGTCGAACCCGGGACCCTTGAGTCCGCAGGCCCACACTCTATCCACTGAGCCAAACCGGTTAGGGCTATAATCTCTTTTAATAGAAAGATTCCTTGTCACTGGGCCCACATTCCTAAGTTGCAACAGACATTTCATTTTTGTTACTTGTAAGATCCCTTCAGCATTTAAGTTGGTGACTCTCTGGATAGACCAGGTTTTACCACTGCAAGAAAACACATTAACATATAAGTGAAGGTGTGCTATGCAGAAAACTATGAAAAATCCTCGCTGATTTTTGCCAAGAAAACGTTGAGGGCATTGTTGCTTTGTAGCTCATTTCTAGGGGTCAAATTTGAAGCAGAACAGTGCACAATTTGAGTTTAATATCAAACACATGTCCAGTCTCCCCCAAGTTTTGTTAGCCTGTGACAGTGCAGCTAATAGGCTAGTTAGTATTCTAACTCACTTTCTAAAGGCCTTCACTATGGGTCCCTGGACTCAGTTCCAAGTTCTGCCCGTAACTCAGTGAGAAGGAGCATTGCACAGCACACTACCCTGTTGATGTTAGCATGGTTTGTCTTGCAGGTTTAAATTTCAGGCTTGGCTGCAAGGCTGGAGTGTTTCCTCCCATAAATGTATGATTTGCAACACTGTTGACTTTTGTTTAGCTTTCCTGTTTGTCATATCTTGCAATGCTTCCTTTCAGTTAAGAGTATTTGGCAACTTCGTTAAAACAGGCTGGCTGCCTTAAATCAAGAATTTAAAAGTTTAATTTAGATGGACTATTCTCTAAAGGAAAAAAAAAGGAAGATGCTTTGGGGTATAAATGTTCACTTTCTCATTGTAGAAGATCTTTCTCTCAGCTGATTAAGTTAGTAGACATCTCTGAAGAGCAGCAGATTTTCAAATATTTGTAGAAGTGGTTATACGTGAAGAGTACATATAAACAGTGCCTGGCAAAGTTAGAAAACAATAAATACTCGTTATGGCTATTATAGGGAAATGATAAATTATGTAAGTGGTTATGCTTTCTGTGTTGCTTTGGCTTCCAGGAATCTCCAAAGCAAATTTCTGGCTGAAT
This sequence comes from Murina feae, assembly GCA_004026665.1. NCBI lineage: Eukaryota > Metazoa > Chordata > Mammalia > Chiroptera > Vespertilionidae > Murina > Murina feae. Next base: position 4,880 of record PVJC01032459.1, read on the forward strand.
TATTATTACTTTGTAGTAATTATACTTATGCCTAATGATTGTATTTTTTTATTATGCATGTGCTTTTTCTATTCCTTGCTCCCTGATTTTGATTATTTATTTCTTTTTATTTTGTCTGCTATCATCTCGTGTAGAATAATAGAGGTAAGTGGAATAATTCAAGTTGTTATTTCCCAAAACCAGGATTAGCTCTAGCTTCCTACTAGGTTTCTTTATTCAAAATCTGTGGGGAGGAAATTTAAATTCAGTTTATAGTCTGGAATCAGGGCAATTTTTCCTAACATGCAGATTTAAACATATTCTAACATTTAAAAAATTATCTTCTAAATGATAAAATCTACACACCGTAGTAGCCCAGCTTTGAAAACGACCTCTGAGTGGCTTTGAGGTTTTCTTCATGCTCTGACTCCCTTGTGAAACGTCCACTCTGGCCAGACTGGCTGGGAAGACTGAGCTCCTTCCCGTCATGAAGCAGAGGGCAGGGTGTGCAGTGGCAAGAGGAGGAGGGGCCAACTCTTTGGGAGATGCATCCTGACTCACTGCCCTCCTGCGTGTTCACGCCCCTGGACGATAAAGGGATTGGGTACTTTTGTTTTAGACCCCATTAGAGGGCAAGCACGTTCAATGGGACATTTTTCCAAGTGAAGAAGAGAAAGTTTGAAAACAAAACAAAAAGATTGGATTCATTTTTGCCCTGCTTCTTATAAACAACACAAAGCCTACTTAAGCTCTTTGCTTACCCAGGAGCACAATGTGTGGAAGTGTTTAGTTTTTCTTTTTTATAGTAAGCTTAATTTTCAAGCCTAGTGACTTTGTGACCCTCTTTCAATCTCCTTCGTTTTTGTCTCTGGACAATCTTAGTCTCCCACTAACTTATCCTCTTATCAATCATTCATTCATTTTATTAACTTAATAAATATTTATTGAGGGTTGGTAACTATATTATTATTTGTATTTAATATTAATATAAGTCTTGTCATGAAATGGGGAATATTCTAAAACAATTATCAAAATTATCTTCTCTTAGGTATCATGAAATAACTTAAATATACAAACAAAATGAGACATTTTAAATTATTTAATGCCTTAGTCAATTTCAGTAGTGGGACTGGTTTTTCAGGTAACATTTCCTTCCAGTTGGCAAAATCCACTATAGTGAACATTATAATGGAGCATAGTATCTCCAAATGGATTTATAGCAATTGAATTTTACCATAATAATTATGTTGCCAGAAATCACATATCAAATTTACTGGATGTGGAAATAAAATGGAGCTGAAACCCTTGCTTGTATAATTATTTAAGACGTTAATGGAGATACTCTGAAAATTGTGGGAGTAGAAGGATTTTTCTCTTCTCCTTCTTTATATTTTGTAGACATGGAACATGCTATCTGTCTGAAGGAATATCAGGGACTGGATTTAGCATTTTGTATGCATCATTGCTTTCAAAATGGCAAGGAGACCAGCACAAGGGCTAAGAACATGAATCCTGTCTCTGCTAATTACTATTCATACCCCATTGGACAGAGTACCTCACTTCTGTGGATCTCAGTTTTCTCATCTGTAATATGGGGCAATGATAGTGCCTACCTCACAAGATTTCTTATGAGGATTAAATGAAATGTGTGATTTAAGAACATTAGCTGTGGTTAACCTGGAAGTGAATAGACTTTTTGAAGTTTGTGATGGCAATAAAAAATAGAGGGGAGGTGGTAACTACATGGCAGGACAAAACAATAATGAAAATAATACAGAATAAAGTGATTGCTCTATGTAGAATCGCTTTATGAATGAGGACCAGAGAAATGACGTATTAAGTTGTAAAATTTATAATTATAATAAAATTTAGGAGAAAATCACTAGGACCAAAAATATAAGTCTGATACAAAGAGCTCTACTTAATATAGCATTTGGTACTTGGAATTTTACCTGGTCAATAATTAAATGATCATACCAAGAGTCTTATAGAAGTTCTAGTGCTTATTCATATTTCCAGAGATCAGATTCTCTGTCATTAGAAGGCTATTAACTCTAAGGTACTCCCAGTAGATGCCACCATCTGATGATAAGGCTTCATGCTGTTTTCTTGGATCATAGGATAATAACATTTTTAACAAACAGTTCATCTTCAACAGAGGTTAGGTTAGGTGAAAGGTTAGCATTTGGTATAGTGATTTGGATAAGCTTATACAATCAGAAGGTGTCTGTTCATTGAACTCTCTTAGAAAAATGAATGTATGTCTTAGATTAAAGATTAATGTTGGAAATCTTGATTGTGACATCATGAAAGACATTGGACATCAGTTTTAAATATAAAAGTATATTGCAAAAATATATTGCAGATATATTGTAGGAAAATGTAAAAATATATGCAATAAAAAATTAAAATTATCCTTAGTGCCTTAATCTTATTTCCTATTATTTGGCCTTAATTTAAGCTCAACACAGAATTATGTGGTAATTCTCTTATAAAATTCACATTTTACACTCAATATACTATAAATTTCCTACATTGTTATATATTCTCTTAGAATTGTATTATACTGTATTATAAATAGTTGCATTTTATTGCTTTTTATTAAACACTTTGTTTCATTGTTTCAATCCCAACTAGAAACAAAATCTTGCAGCTAAATCTTTGTACTAATTTATCAATATTTACTTCACATAAATTTCTCCAAGTTAAATGGATAAGTTAAAAAATATGTAGATGCCTTTGGCTTCTGCTACATGGTGTTATATATGCAATTATTTAATATAAATAGTTCCTAATTTGAGAACTCGTTTTTCTATTAGTACTACCATTAATGTTTTGCTTAGAAGTTTCATTTGGCATAAAATATTCATAAAGAAAAAAAATTATTCATTAACTTTTTAGCACACTAGGCTAATGTGCTAAAGGGCAAAAGGTCTCAAGATAAATTGCTCCACATTATCATTTGAGGATACAAGAAAAACCCAGTGTGAACCCCTCAGGTGGCATTGGTTTACAAAATTGAGTCCCAGGGCACTTATGCACAAAGCAAGGGGGGAAATAGGGGACATTCGTAATAATGTCAACAACAAAAAATAAAATTAAAAAAAGAAGGGTTGGAACAATTAACACTCTCCACATAATGAATTCTCCCCCAAGCATTCTTTTCTTGGTAGTTAAGAAAATAAATCAGAGACCACTCTCCCAGTAATCTGCATGATATTCTTTTCTCCACTTCCAGTGCCCCTCAGGCACAAGTTAGTGTCTATCAGGTGAGTGAGGTTGAGTTTAGAACCCACATTGAGGAATTGACTATCTAAGAAAAATACTTGGAAGCCTGAGCATGACAGTGTGCCATTGGGGTGCCTGGGGAATGTGCAACATGATGTATGATGTGTACATTGTGAACTGTGTGGGATGAAGGGGCTGTAAATAAACTCTGAAGATTATCGTTTATTTTGGCAGAAAGATTCCTAACAAAAAGGGTCATGGTTTCATGAACTTAAATGACTATGGAAAGGCATCCCGCATAACTACCTGATGTTTGAGTTTTTGAAAATGACTGTGTATGCCTGTGAGTTTAGAAATAAGTTGATATGTGTGGGCTGAAGGTTTAAAAGATGCCAACCCTTAGGGTCAAAAATCATCTGCTCTCAGCTAATTTTTTTTTTTTTTTTTGGCAAGTGAGGAACAGAGCAGTAGGAAAATAGAAGGGAGATCAGCTTTAAATGACTTATAAAAAGGACCCAGAAAAATACTTTCTGGACATCAAAAAGCTCTTACAAAACAGACTTTTAATGATTTAAGTGTAAATGAATAAAAAACATATGGATAACATTTTCTTTTAAAATACCCTTGGGTTTAAAAACTTAAGGGGGAAAAAAATGGAAGAGAATGTTTTAGATTTGGTGGAGTCGAAAGACATTTCAGAGAACAGCTTGAGGAGTTTGAAAGGCCGCAGTAGCCTTCGGACTTGCTAGTGCTCACGGGAGGAAGGGCTTATAATGGCTCTGGTTCTCACACTAGCAGCCCTGCTCATGAGCTCCCCACACACATGAGGCAGGACAAGTAGAACCACCATCCACCATATGCATTTTGACATTGATTCTTCAGTTAATTGAAGTTCAACATCCAACAGCAAACTACCACAAGGATGGAAGTAAATGCAATATAATCCACTTGGGGAATGGAATGAAGCATACGTGAGGTCTTATTCACATAAGCATGCATCATCTGCCATTCCTTTTGATTTCCAAGTTCCTACATTTTGGATGTAAAGTAATAAGACTTCATCGAAATATGGAAGTCATTTTATTTCTGCTCTAGGTAATTCCTTTCTGTCCCCCAGCTTTATTGAGGCATATTAGTGTAATATATTTAACAACTGACAAAGGAAATTATAATATATTTAAAGTGCACAACATGATGATTCAATATACGTATGTATTGTGAGACGGATTCCCACAATCAAATTAATGAACACATCCACACTTCACATAGTAACTTTTCTGTTGAGAATGTTTAAAATTTGCTGTCTTAGCAAATTTCAAGTATACAATACTTGAAAGTACAGTCATCACGTTGTACATTAGATCCTTAACTTAGTTAACTTATAATGATAAGTTTGTATCCTTTTATCAAACTCTCCTATTTCGTACCCCCCCCCCCCCCCCCCCCCCCCCCCCCCCCCCCCCGCCAACCTCCCAGCCCTGGCAATCACCAGTGTGCTCTCTTTCTGTGATGTTAGCCTTTTAGGATTTCACATATAAGTGAGACCACACAGTATTTGGCTTTCTCTGTCTGGCTTAATTTACTTATGTCACACATAGCAAGGTGTCCTTTTTTAAGGCTGCATATTATTCCATTGTTTATATGTACCACATTTTTAAACACTTATTTATCAGTAGACACTGAGGTTACTGTTCCTATTTTGGCTATTGTGAATTATGCTGCAATGAACACGGGAGTACGGATACCTTTTTGAGACAGTGATTTTATTTCCTTTGAATATAAACCTGAAAGTGGAATTGCTGGATCATATGGTACTTCTATGTGTAATATTTTGAATAACCTCCATACTGTTTTCCATTATGGCAACACCAATTTACAATTCTATCATCAACAGTATATGCAGATTTCCTTTACTCAACATCTTTGACAACATTTATTATCTTTTTTTTATAGCAGACACCTTAACACAGCGAGGTGATGTGTTATTGTGGTGTTAATTTTCAGTTCCCTGAGAATTAGTGATGTTGAGCACCTTCTGATGTACTTATTGGCTGTTTATATGTCTTCTTTGGAAAAAAATATCTATTCAGGACCCGTTCCTTGCTCATTTTTTAATTGAGTTATTTCGATTTCTTTGCTATTGAGTTGTGAAAGTTAACCCCTTATCTGACAAATGGTTTGCAAATATTTTCTCCCATTCCACAGATTGCCTTTAATTTTTTAAAATGTGTCCTTAGTTGTACAGGAAGTATTTAGTTCAAAGAAGTCCCACTTGCTTATTCTTACTTTTCTTGCATTTCCTTTTGGTATCAAATTGAAAACATTATATTAATATCAATGTTACCTTTGTTTTCTTCCAGAAGTTTTATAGTTTCAGGTCTTACAGTTAAGTCTTTAATCCATTGTGAGTTTATTTTTGAGTATGAGGTATGACAGGGGTTCATGATTTTTTTGTATGAGAATATCCAATTTTCTTAATACCATTTATTGAAGAAACTTTTTTCTCCAGTCTGTATTCTTAGCATCTTTGTCAAAATTAGATGGTAATATATGCTTGGGTTTATTTCTGAGATTTGCATTCTCTTCCACTGATCAATACATTTCTTTACAAGTAACACTGTTTTCATCACTAAAGATTTATAATATTGCTTGATATCAGGAAGCTTTGATGTGTCCATCATTGCTCTTCTTGCTAAAATATCTTTATCCATTTGGGTTCTTTTGTGGTTCCATACAAATTTTAAGATTATTTGTTCTATTCTGTTAAAAAATACCATCAAATTTTGCTAGAGATTGCATTGTAATCTTTAGATTACTTTGGGTAGTATGGACATTTAAACAATATTAATTATTCCAACCAGGAAGATATGATATTTTTCAATTTATTTATGTCTTCTTCAATGTTTTTTTATTAATGTTTTAAATTTATTCCTAAACATTTTATTTTTAATATTATTATAAATAAAATAGCTTTTTAATTTCTCTTTCAGATAATTATTTATTAATATTCAGAAATTCAACTGACTTTTGTATATTGGTTTTGTATACTACAACTTTACTGAATTCATTACCAGTCTTGGGAGGATATACTACACTTGAAGTATACTTCAGACCAATAAACCTACAGACATATATTTTTTATCTGGGTGAGCTGTTCATTGTTGAAAGTGGGGTAAGGAAGTCTTCTACTATAATTATATTCTTGTCTATTTCTCCATTTAGATCTACTAGCACTAGTGTGCCCCAATTTTGGGTGCATATATGCTTACTAGGGGCCCGGTGCACAAAAATTTGTGCACTTGGGGGGGTGGTCCCTCAGCCTGGCCTGTGCCCTCTCTCAATCTGGGACACCTTGGGAGATGTGCATCTGCTGGCATGCCTGGCCAGCCTGGGTGAGGGGCTGATGGCTGTTTGCAGGCTGGCTAAGCCCTCCAGTGGGGACCCTCACCCCATGGGGGTGTGGCCAGCCTGGGTGAGGGCCGTTTCAGGCTGCCTGCAGTCCCTCCATGGTTCGGGTCCCCACTGGGGTGCCTGACGAGCCTGGGTGAGGGGCTGAGGGCTGTTTTCAGGCTGCCCACAGCTCCCATTGACCCAACATCCCAGTGAGGCTGGCTGGAATCAGGTTTCTGGGGTTTATTTATCTTCTATAATTGAAACTTTATTGCCTTGAGCAGAGGCCTAGTCAAGCAACAAAGCCTCCTGGTTTTTTTGTTTTTGTTTTTTTAATATATTTTATTGATTTTTTTACAGAGAGGAAGGGAGAGAAATAGAGAGTTAGAAACATTGATGAGAGAGAAACATCAATCAGCTGCCTCCTGCACACCTCCTACTGGGGATGTGCCCGCAACCAAGGTACATGCCCTTGATCAGAATTGAACCTGGGACCCTTCAGTCTGCAGGCCGACACTCTCTCCACTGAGCCAAACCAGCTAGGGCAGAAGCCTCCTGTTTGCTTCAGCTCTGTGGCTTCTATAATTGAAACATTGTTGCCTTGAGCAGAGGCCCGGCTGGCCTAACCAGGAAGTTTCAACTCCATTGCTGGTGCAACGGAAGCCTCCTGTTTGCTCTAGCTCTGTGGCTGACGGCTGACATCTTGGCTGGGTTAATTTGCATACAGCTGCTCTGATTGGCCGGAGGGCATGGCTTGGATGGTGGGTGTGGCTTAGGTCTCTCCGAGTGATGGTTAATTTGCATATTACTCTTTTATTAGATTAGATAATTGTTATGTCTTCTTGATGAATAGTCCCTTTGTCATTAGATAATGACCTGCTTTGTTTCTTGTTACAGTGTTGACTTAATGTCTATTTTGTGAATTATTAACAGATACAAACTTTCTAATGCCATTTTGTTCATTGTTATCTGGATGTTTTACCAGTATAGTTCTTTTGTTTCTTTTTCTCTTCCTGTCTTCCTTTGTAATTGGTGATTTTCTGAAATGGTTGTAATTCCCTTCTATCTGTTGTTGGTTTTTGCTTTGTGATTTCCATGAGGCTAATATAAAATATCTTCCAGTTTTAATATTCTATTTTAAGCAGATGACAATTTAATATCAATTGTATATAAAAACTTTACTCTTTAATTCCCCATCACACATTTTATGTTTTTGTTGTCACAATTTACATAATGTTATATTATGTGTCCACTAATAAATTATTATAGCCATAGTAATTTTTTAAAATTTTGTTTTATTGTTTAAAGTATTACAAAGATTATTGCATATGTCTCCTTTTTTTTTCTCATGACCTTCCCCTGACCTCCCCTACCCCCCAGTGTTTTGTGTCCATTAGTTATGCTTACATGCCTGCATAAAAGTCCTTTGGTTTATCTCTTACCGCACGCCCCCCCCCAACCCTCCTCTGCCTTCCTGCTGTAGTTTGACAGTCTGTTTGATGTTGCTCTGCTTCTGTATCTATTTTTGTTTATCAGTTTATAATGGTCTTTATTATCCATAAATGAGTGATGACATGTGGCATTTTTCTTTCATTGATTGGCTTATTTCACTTAGCGTAATGCTCTCCAGTTCCATCCATGCTATTGCAAATGGTAAGAATTCCTTCTTTTTTGCAGCACATAGTATTCCATTGTGTAGATGTACCACAGTTTTCTAATCCATTCATCTGCTGATGGGCACTTAGGCTGTTTCCAAATCTTAGCTATGTTAAATTGTGCTGCTATGAACATAGGGATGCATATATCCTTTCTGATTAGTGTTTCTGGTTTCTTGGGATATATTCCCAGAAGTGGGATCACAGGGTCAAATGGAAGTTCCATTTTTAACTTTTTGAGGAAACACCATACTGTTCTCCACAGTGGCTGCACCAGTAGGCATTCCCACCAGCAGTACATTAGGGTTCCTTTTTCTCTGCATCCTCTCCAGCACTTGTTGTTTGTTGATTTGTTGATGATAGTCATTCTGACAGGTGTGAGATGATACCTCATTGTTGTTTTGATTTGCATCTCTCGGATGATTAGTGACTTTGAGCATGTTTTCATACGTCTTTTGGATTTCTAAATGTCCTCTTTTGAAAAGTGTCTATTTAGGTCCGTTGCCCATTTTTTTATTGGGTTGTGTATCTTCCTTTTGTTAAGTTGTATGAGTTCCCTATAAATGTTGGAGATTAAGCCTTTATCAGTGATACCATTGGCACATATGTTCTCCCATACAGTGGGCTTTCTTGTTGTTTTGTTGATGGTTTTCTTTGCTGTGAAGAAGATTTTAATTTTGATGTAGTCCCATTTGTCTATCTTCTCTTTAATTTCCAATGCCCTAGGAGCTGTATTAGTGAAGAAATTGCTTCAGCATATGTCTGAGATTTTGTTGCCTTTGGATTCCTCTAGTATTTTTATGGTTTCCTGTCTTACATTTAAGTCTTTTATCCATTTGAGTCTATTTTTGTGTATGGTGTAAGCTGGTGGTCTAGTTTCATTGTTTTGTATATATCTGTCCAATTTTCCCAACACCATTTATTGAAGAGACTGTCTTGACTCCATTGTATGTTCTTGCCTCCTTTGTCAAATACTAACTGAGCATATTGGTTTGGGTCAATGTCTGGGTTCTCTATTCTATTCCATTGATCTATATGTCTGTTCTTGTGCCAGTACCAGGCAGTTTTGAGAACAGTGGCTTTGTAATATAGCTTGATAATTGGTATTGAGATCCCACCTACTTTGTTCTTTCTCAGGATCACTGCAGCTATTCGGGGTCTTTTTTTATTCCAGGTGAATATTTGGAGAGTTCGTTCTAGGTCCGTGAAATATGCCGTTGGTGTTTTGATGGGGAGTGTGTTGAATTTATAGATTGCTTTGGGTAGTATGGACATTTTAATCATTTTTAATTCTACCAATCCATGAACATGGTATGTTCTTCCATCTGTTTATGTCTTCCTCTATCTCTTTTTTCAATGTCCTGTAGTTTTCTGAGTAGAGGTCTTTTACCTCTTTAGTTAAGTTTATTCCTAGGTATCTTAATTTTTTTTTGGTGTGATGGTAAATGGGATTGTTTTTTTAGTCTCTCTTTCTGTAAGTTCACTATTGGTGTATAGAAATGCCATAGATTTCTTAGCATTAATTTTGTATCCTGCTACATTGATGAATTCATTTATTAAGTCTAATAGTTTTTTAATGGAGTCTTTAGGGTTTTTTATGTACAATATCATCTCATCTGTGTCATAGTAATTTTTAATACTTTTATCATTTAACATCTGTACTGGAGTCAAGTGATTAACATACCACCATATTACAATTTTAGATAATATCCTGAATTTGACTGTATACTTATTTTACAAGTATATTTTATATTTTCATATCACTAATTGTTGTCCTCATATTTCAGAATGCAAAATGCTTTTTAACAGTTCTTGTGAGGCAGGTATAGTGGTAATAAACTCCCTCAGTTTTTGTTTGCATGAGAAATGTTTATCCCTCCATTTATGAATGAAAACAACAAATTTGCTAGGTAAATTTTTTTTCATTGACAGATTTTTCCATTCAGCATTTTGAATATATTATCTGACCTTCAAGGTTTCTATTAAGAAATCCACGGATAGCTGTATGGGGATTTCCTGAAATATGAAGATTGTTTTTTTTTTCTTACTGCTTTAAAAATTAGATCTTTGTCTTTGACTTTAGATCATTTTATTATAATGTGTCTTGGAGACCTTCAGGTTGAATCTTTGTAGAGATTTGCAAACTTCATGTAATTTGGATATCTGAATGTCTCCCAAGACTTGGGAAGTTCTCAACCTTTTTTTAAAAAATAACTGTTCTACCTTTTCCTTCCTCTCTTCTCCTCTGGGACTCCAATAATGCATAAACTGTTTTTCTTTATAGTATTCCATAATTAATCTTTTTTTTTTAGTCTTTTTTTTTCTTTACTCTTTTTTTTTCTTTTCCTCTGACTGGATGATTTCAAATGACCTGTCTTAGAGATAACAGATTATTTCTTCTGCTTGATTGAGTTTTCTGTTAATAATTCTCTCTATTTGCAGTTTTCATTTTATTCAATGTATTATTCAGCAACAAAATTTGTTTGTTACTTTTTATTATTTATATCCCTGTTAAACTTATCATTTGTTTATGCAGCGTTTCCCTGAATTTATCTAATCATTTTATGCAATTTTTTTGTAGCTCACAAGCTGCCTTAAAACAAATATTTTTAATTCTTTCCAGGAAAATTATATTTCTCTTTTTCTCTGGATTGGTTATGAGAAAATAATCATGTTCCTTTGGTGGTGTCATGTATCCTTGACTTTTTAGGATCTTTGAAGTCTGCATTGTCGTCTTTGAATCTGAAGAAAAAGCCACCTTCTCCATTCTTTATTGATTTGCTTTGGGAGAATAATACATACTATCATTTGTATTAGGGATTCTGAGGTTTTCTTGCGGGATTTTCTATGGATAGACTTGTTCCACTTGTCTTGTTTACTATTGGGGGAGGCAGTTTTTAATATTTTATGCCTTCTATTTAACCTTTGAGGCCAGGCTGAGTGCTGACACCTTCCCATTTGCTTTTCATAAGCTGGTACTGAATGCTTAGGTTTGCATGCTCTCTCCCAAGCCTGCAAAGTTAGGATGACTTTCTGTGAATGCTCACTAACTGCTTGTAAAGGTTTCACTCACTGCTGTTGGGGTGAAGCACAGGGAGCTGACCACAAAGTACACAGAGCATTTGGGGCATATTAAGGCCCATTGGGGTGATCATTCCCAGAAACTCACGGCAGTCTCCGAGTACATAAAGCGATTAGCACTATCCATGATTTTCATAATATTCTGAGCCCTGGTTGCTATTCTCCCTGCCCCTCCCCGCCTCTCAGTCATGCAGGTCACCACAGTATTCTGGATTGGGCAAGAAAGAAGTATTTGTTTGGCAGGTTCCTGCACTACTGGAGGAGCTGGAAGTCACCCACTCAGTCTCACAGTCCCGCATGGGATAAATTAAAGGCCAAGAGAGTCTCTTGATATTGAACTGTATCACCATGGGTGGGAGGTGATGTTAGTAAAGAGAAACTGTTCCTCTTACCATCTTTAGCGCACTTATTTTCAGATTTTTTTGCCCCTACAGTGTACTGAAACCTGCCTGCTTATTCCCTGAAACCTCATCCGACCCAAATTGTGGGCCTAATCAAACCACTTCCAGTGGTTTTTCTGTACAAAATGCCTGTCTTGGATCATGCTACAATTTCTTAAAATTTCTCAAAGGTCCACAAATCACAGACAAACAGCAACTGGCCTCAGTGTTCCCATGTCTCTTGCTAAGTGGCCCCAGAACTGGCATCAGTGATTAATGGCAGCTTGCCTTGGCTCACAGCTTGGTCTCTCATTGACACATTCAAGCCTAGTACAAGTAGCAGCCATTGTCAGATCAATTTGTAGCTCATGTGGGGTGGAGGGATGTGGGAAGAGAATCCCAGAAAAGACACATGTGGAAAATTATTTTGGCCTTCAACTCTATATAGGCCCCAGAGCCAGCACAGCCAAGTGGACAGATTTAAGCTTCACCAAACCACCTCCACAAGTGACATACATAAGATGTGAAATCAGCAGTCCTAGGGACCTGCTGAAGTGAGTCCTGGTCAGTGAGATCAGCCCCTGAACAACAGATCCCAGCTGTGGTCATGCCAGTCCTCTCAGCCACATGGCCTGGGTGTAAATCAGACCCATTGACATGACAACCACAATCAAGGCTCAATTGGCAATCACACTGCCAGCATGGCATGCACACCTGGGACACCCAGCTAGGGTGAATAGGGAGGCTATACCACTGGGCTCTACAGAACACTTATTATATAAAGCCATTCTACCAAGACCGAAAGATATGTCAGCTCTACTATTATATAGAAACAAAACCAGGGAAATAACCAAAATGAGGAGACAGAGAAACATGTCCCTAATGAAAGAACAGAACAAAACTCCAGAACCTAAATAAAATAGAGATGAACAATCTACCAGGTGTATAGTTCAAGACACATCCTATAAGGTTATAAGGATGCTCAATGAACTTAAAAAAATCGATAAACTTAGTAAGAACTTCAACAAAGAGATAACTAACATAAAAATGGAGACAGAAAAACATTTTTTTAAAAATCAGAAATTAAGAATAGAAAACTAAAATGAAGAATACATTACAATCCTAGACCAGTGGCTCAGTTGGTTGGAGCTTCATTCGGCACAACGAAAGGTCCTGGGTTTGCTTTTCAGTCAAAGTACATACCTAGGTTGCAGGTTCAATCCCTGGTCAGGGCATGTATGGGAGACAACTGATCAATGTTTCTCTCTCACATAAATATTTTGTCTCTCTCCCTCTCTTCACTTTCCTTTCACTCTAAAATCAATAAAAACAGAATCCTTGGATAAGAATTAAAACAAAAACATTATAAGGAAAAAACAGTGCAGTAGATGAAGCAGAGGATTAAGTCAGCGATTTTGAAGAAAAAAAAGGAAAAAACAATCAAAAAGCAATAGCAAAAAAAAAAAAATCTAAAGTAGAGATAGGTTAAAGCCTCTGGGACAATTAAAGCATACCAATATTTGTATTATGGGGAATGCCAGGAGAAAGAAGAGAGAGAGAGAGCAAGCAATTGAAAACATTTGAAAAAATAATGACAGAAAACTTTCTTAACGGTGAAGGAAATAGACATACAAGTCCAAGAAGTGCAGAGAATCCCCCAAAACATGAACCAAATGATGCCCACATGAAGACACATCATAATTAAAATGATAAATATTGAAGAGAAATCACCATCAAAATGAAAATGGATCCTACTGTATGGGAGAACATATTTGCCAATGATACATCTGATAAGGGGTTCGTCTCCAATACATATAAAGTACTCATAGAACTCAATAAAAGAAAGACAAACAATCCAGTCAAAAAAATGAGTGGTGGACCTGAATAGACACTGCTCCAAAGAGGACATACAAATGGCCAAGAGAACATTATGAAAAAATGTTCAATGTCACTAATCATCATAGAAATGCAAATTAAAGACAAAGAGAGAATCTTAAAACAGATTCTCTGTTTTAAGCAACAGAAAAACAGTTAATTAACTACAAAGGACCTCCCATAAGGCTGTCAGCTTTTTCAGGCCAGAATTGTCTCGCATGAAATATTCAAAGAAATGAAAAGCAAAGGACCTGTGGCCAAAGACTCGTTTACCCAATAAAATGTCAATTAGAATAGAATGACACATAAATAACTTCCCGGACAAGAGAAAGCTAAAGAAGTTCATCAACACACATCAGTTTTATAATAAACGAGTGGCCCTGTGTACGAACTTCATGCACATTAAAAGGGGATTAGAGGAAATATTTTAATATTGCTATTTTCCTTTTCTCTATAATAGAAGTATCAGAGATTAAAGAAAATTAGTAAAACATATATGAAAATCTTCCTCCTGTAAGAGTCTGGGGTGCACCATGGAACCCAGAGTCAAGTCTTCAACCACCCACATGCACCTCAAAATTGCTCGAGACCCAAACCTGGACGGCCCCCCTTCATTAGGCTAGATCCAAACCCAGCCGGTCCCACCAGTCAAACCCTGCTATGTGTGTGTGGGGGGGTGCAGCCTCAGGTCTCCTGGGTGCCAGGGCAGGGGGGCATGACCTGAGGTCCCCCATCAAGCCCTGCTGGGCAGAGGGAGTGGCTTATGATCCCCCAGCCTGGCGCCGGGGCAGGGGGCACAGCCTGAGGTTCCCTGGCCTGGTGCTGAGGTGGGGGGCATGGCCTGAGGTCCCCTGGCCCAGCACCAGGGCAGAGGGCACACCTTGAGGGCTCCAGCCAAGTCCTGCTGGGTAGGGGACACACCCTCAGGTCCCCTGGCCTGGAGCCAGGGCAGGGGGAGCAGCCTGAGGTCCCCTGTCAAGCCCCATGCAGGAGGTGGGTAGGCGTGCAGCTCAGGTCCATGCTGATTGCTCCTTAAGGCTCGTTATGGGAACTTAGCCTCAGATGTGGGTGCAAATTGACTGGAGTGACAGTCAATTTGCATATCCCCTCTTTATTATATAGGCTGTTGTAAGGTCTACTTTAAAGAAGAAGAACAAGAAGAAGAAGAAGAAGAAGAAGAAGAAGAAGAAGAAGAAGAAGAAGAAGAAGAAGAAGAGGAGGAAGCCCTAGCTGGTTTGGCTCAGTGAATAGAGCATTGGCCTGCGAAATGAAGGGTCCTGGGTTTGATTCCAGTAAAGGGCCCGATCCCCAGTAGGAGGAGTGCAAGAGGCAGCTGATCAATGATTCTATCTCATTATTGATGTTTCTATCTCTCATCTCTCTCTCTCTCCCTCTCTCTTCCTCTCAGAAATCAATCAATATATATATATCTAAACTAATAAAAGCGAAATAGTAAAATTAACCGTTTCT
>PVJC01032460.1:0-19922 GCA_004026665.1 Murina feae
GAGCCTCTAGTGTGGATTATAATGAACAACATAAACAAGTGGACAAAAACTGATGTAGAGACAGAGAAGCATCAATCAGATGCTCAAACTCAGAGGGAAGGTAGGGGAGGGTAGGGGTAAAGGGGAGAGCTCAATCAAAGGACTTGTATGCATGCATATAAGCATAAGCGATGGATGTGGACAACATGGGGTGAGGGTGAGGGCAGGAGTGGGGGGATGAGGGGACATAGGGGGGCTAAGGACACATTTGTAATATCTTAATCAATAAAGGGGGGAAAAAAGAAAATACAAAACCAAGAAGAAAAAAAAGAAAGATTGGGAAAAATTCCCCAATATTTGGAAGCTATAAAACACACTTCTAAATAACCTATGTGTCAAATAAGGAATCAACAGGACAATTAGAATGTATTTTGAATTGAATGAACATGAAAACATAACTAAAAAAATTGTGGGATTTTGTTAAGAGTACTTGAACCCCTATGTTTATAGCAGCATTATTTACAACAGCCAAGATCTGGAAACAGCCCAAGTACCCATCAGTAGATGAGTGGATAAAAAGCTGTGGTACATTTACACAATGGAATACTATGCAGCAATAAAAAGAGGGAAATCTTACCCTTTGGGACAATATGGAGGGACCTGGAGAGCATTATGCTAAGCAAAATAAGCGAGTCAGAAAAAGACAAAAATCACAGGATCTCACCTATATGTGAAATCTAATGAACAAAATAAACTGTCAAACAAAATAGAGCTAGAGACATGGAAGCATGCAAAAGACAGAATTCTTAGAGGAAGAGGGGGTGGGCAGGAAGAGATTAACCAAATAACTTATATGCATAACCCATGGACACAGACAATAATAGTGTGGTGAAGGCTTGGGGAGGGTCTAGAAGGGGTAAGAGAGGGTCAATGGGAGGGAGGAGAAAGGGGACATCTGTAAAACTTTTTTAAAAAAATTATTTTACATAAAGGCCCCAATTCTTTTTTTAAAAATATATTTTATTGATTTTTTACAGAGAGGAAGGGAGAGGGATAGAGTTAGAAACATCAATGAGAAAGAAACATCGATCAGCTGCCTCCTGCACACCTCCCACTGGGGATGTGCCTGCAACCAAGGTACATGCTCTTGACCGGAATCGAACCTGCGACCCTTCAGTCCCCAGGCCGACGCTCTATCCACTGACCCAAACCAGTTAGGGCCTGTAAAACTTTTAATAATACAGATAAATTTTTTGAAAAGATTACTTAAAGGGAAATTTATAGCACTGAATGTTTATATTAGAAAAGAAAAAAGAATTCAAGTCAGTGATGTCAGGTTGCCAGCTGTGGTGGTGGGGGACTGGATAACAAGTGAAGGGAGAGAGAAGTACAGATATGTAGTTATAGAATAGTCTTGGGGATGTAAAGTACAGGACAAGGAATATAGTCAATAATCCTATATAATAAAAGGATAATACGCAAATTAACCCTAACAGCAGAATGACCGGGAATGACTGGTCACTATGACACACACTGACCACCAGGGGGAAGATGCTCAATGCACACGCTGCCCCCTGATGGTCAGTGCACTCTTACAGGGGGAGCTCTGCTCAGCCACAAGCCAGGCTGACGGCTGTCAGTACAGCAGTGGTGGGAGGAGCCTCTCCTGCCTCCTCAGCACTGCTAAGGATGTCCAACTGCAGCTTAGGCCTGCTCCCCACTGGTAAGTGGATATCCCCTGAGGGCTCCCAGGCTGCCAGAGGGATGTCTGACTGCCAGCATAGGCTCAATCTCCTGGGGAGCGGGCCTAAGCCAGCAGGTGAGGACATCCCCCAAGGGGTCCCAGACTGTGAGAGTGCACAGGTCAGGTTGAGGAACGCCACCCCCCCCCCCCCCCCGAGTGCACAAATTTTTGTGCACCAGGCCGCTATATTGAAATAACTATGTATGGTGCCAGGTGTGTACTAGACTTACCAGGGGGATCACTTTGTAAATTATATAAATGTCTAACCATTCTGCTGTATACCTAAAACTAATATAATTTTGAATGTCAACTGTAATTTTAAAAAATATAAATTAAAATTGAAAAAAAAAAGAAATTAAAATTCATGAGCCAATGAAATACAAAGAGGAAATAAGGAAATAATAAAGATCAGATTGGAAATTAATGAACTGGGGTTTTGGGGGTATGTTTTTTATTGTGGTAAAATATACATAACATAAAATTTACAATTTTAACCATTTGTAAGAATGAACTGGTTCTTTCACAAACCTCTAGGCAAACTGATCAGGAAAAACAAGACACAAAGTATGAATAGCATGAATGAGATAGATGATATTAGTATAGCTTTTACAGACATTAGAAGGATAGAAAGGAAATATTATGAATAATTTCACACCAATAAATTTAACAACTTAAATGACACTGACAAAATCCCTGAAACACACAAATTACCAGTCACTCAAGAAGAAATAAATAACCTAAATAGCCTTACCTATTTTAAAAATTGAATGTTAGTTAATGCCCCTCTCTACAAAAACTAACAAACCCTTCAGACCCAGATGGCTTAACTTGAGAAATGAACCAAACTTTTAAGGAAGAAACAAATTTAATTCTATACAAATTCTTCCAGATAACTGAAGAGGAAGGAATACTTCCCATTTCATTCTAAGAGGCCAGCATTATCTTGATACCAAAATCAGATATTAAAAGAAAAGACCAATATACCTCATGAATAACAGATGTAAATATTTTACACAAAAAATTTTTTAAGAAAAATTTTAATTTTATGTATTGCAATACATGAAAAGGATCATATAGCACAACTAAGTGGGGTTTATCCAAAGAATGTAAGGCTGATTCCATATTTAGACATCAAAGTGGGCATACAGTGCAATATATAGATCTTGTATTATATAAATCTACACTTAAAACCTACTAACCAATGTCATCCTAATGATTTTAATAAAAATTTTTAAAAAGCAATTTACCAAGTCAACCAACTAGAGACAAAAAAAATATTTGATGAAATTTACATCCACTCAGAATAAAAACTAACAGCAAATTGCGATTAGATAAGAACTTCCTCAATCTGATAAAAGGCATCTATGAAAAACCTACAACTAATATCATACTTAATGGTGAAAGATTGAATGGGTTTCTACTATTCAACATCATCCTGAAGGTCTCAGCCAATGCAATAGGACAAGAAAATGATATAAAAGACACACATATTAGAAAGGAAGAAATAAGACCAGATTTACAGGTGATATGATTGTCTACAAAGAAAATCACAAAGAACCTACAAAATAGTTACTATACCAATAAAGTCAGAAGATAAAAGTTAATATAAAAATTAATTGTATGTCTACTTACCAGCAATGAAAAACTAGATAAACAATTTGGCAATTCCTTATACAGTGAAATATACACTTACCATGTGACCTGCAATCCCACTCCTAAGTATATTTACCCAAATAAATTGATTATCAATGTTTATACAGAAACCTGCAGGTGAATGTTTTAATAGCAGTTTTATTCATAATCACCAAAAACTAGAAACCCAAGATATCCTTTAAAAGGTAAATAAACTGTGGAACATCCATTCAATAGAAAAAAAGGGCCCAGACAACTGATGCAGGTAACAACATGGAAGAATTACAAATGCATTATGCTAAGTGAAGAAAGCCATATTGTGTTTCTATTTATATGACACTGATGCAAAGGAAAAACAATAATGACTGAATACAAATCCATGTTTGCCAAGGGCCAGTGATGTGGGAGGAGTTGAGTATAAAGGGATAGAGGGGAAATCATAGGGTTAATAGAACTATTCTATGGGTTGATTGTGGTGGTGGCTATATGACTGTATGTGTTATAAAAACTTTCAGAACTATACACTAAAATGGATAACTCTTATTATGTCAGTTATGCCTTAATAAAGTAAATTGAAAAAAATCAAGTCATTTGCCATGCAACAAGAGTAAAAACAAACAAAACATATGATAATCTCAATAGGATTCGAAAAAACTTGAAAACAAACCCAGCATCATTCATGATAAAAACTTTCAGAAAACTAGGGATAGAAACTTCTTCAAGCTGATAAAAAACATATATAAAGAAATTCCTTTTGCCTACTCTACCCAATATTTTACTAAATATTATGGCAAGGGCAATAAGGGAAGAAAAAGTTAAAAAAAAAAGGCATACAGAGTGGATAAGAATAAATAAAAATTGTCCCTATTTGAAGATTACATGATCATCTACAAGGACTCTACAAAAAAGCTACAAGAACAAACAAGCATGTCCAAACAATTGGAAATGGAATTTATAAAACACATTTCCAATATCATAAAAATATGAAATAATTAGGAATGTATTTGACAAACGTGCAACACCTGTATACTGAAAATGAAAACACTGCTGAGAGAAATAAAAGACTTAGATAAATGTAGAGGTGTACCATGTTCATGGATCGAAAGACCCAATATTATTAAGATGTAAATTATCCTCAAATTCTATAAATTCTACACAATCTCAATCAAACTCTCAGCAGACTTTTTGTAGAAATTGACAATCTGTTTTTAAACTTTATATGGAAATGCAAAAGACCTAGTTTTCCCAAAATAATTTTGAAAAAGTATAACAACTTCAGAGAACTTATACTATCTAATTTTAGCACTTTCTATAAAGCCAGTGTATCAAAGATAGACATGTAGATCAATGGAATAGAATCTAGACATTGACTTATGGACAATTTATTTTGACAAAGGTCTCAAGTCAAAATGAATCATAGACCTAAGGATAAAGCTTAACGTTGTATGACTTCTAAAAGAAAGCTTAGGGGGAAATCTTAGTGACCTTGGGTTTGACAAAGATTTCTTAAATAGGACAAAAAACTCATCCTATATAATAAAAACCAAATATGCTAAGTGTCTGGTCATCCAGTAGGCCATTCAACCAATCAAAGCATAATATTCTAATGATATGCTAAGGCATCTCAACTGCTTGTTATGATGTGCGCTGAACACCAGGGGGCAGACAGTCAACCAATTGACCAGTTGCTATGACAAGCAATGACCACCAAGGTGCTCCACCTGGAAGATTAGCTTGTTGTCCGGCTGATTGGGACTGAGCGAGACAGGCCAGACACACCCTGGAGCCCTCCCGTGGTCCCTCTCTGGCTGGCCAACCTCCTGTATTCCTCCCTGACTCCGATCGTGCACCAGTGAGGTACCTTGGCCTGGCCTGCACCCTCTCGCAATCCGGGACCCCTTGGGGGATGTTGGAGACCCAGTTTCAGCCCGATCCCACAGGCCAGGCCGAGACCCCACTGGTGCACAAATTCGTGCACCAGGCTCCTAAAGTATAAAAGAAAAATATCAATAAATTAGATGGCATCAAAATTTAAAAAGCCTTATTCTTTAAAAGATACTGTTAAAAAACTAAAAGGTGCCTTAGCCAGTGTGCTTAGTGGTTGGAGTGATGACCTGTGCACCAAATAGTCATGGGTTAGATTCCTGGTCAAAGAAACATACCTGGGTTGCAGGTTTGATTCCTGGCCCCAGTCAGGGCACATGTAGGAGGCAACCAATTGATGTGTCTCACTCACATTGATGTTTCTCTCTCTCTCTCTCTTCCTCCCTCCCTCCTTCACTCTCTTCTTACTTCCTCCATCCCTCTTCACTCCATTCCACTCTCTAAAAATCAATGGAAAAAATATCCTCAGGTGAGGCTAACAAAACAAAAAACAAATAAATTTTTAAAAATGGGGTATATCTCTAGAAAGGGATGCCACTTGGCAATAAAAAAAAGTATTGATACACATAACTACATAAATGAATCTCAAACTAATTATGTTGAATGAAAGCCAGAAAAATGTAGTATTCAATTTTTAGAAAATTCTAGAAAATGAAAATAAGTATATAATTACAGAAAACAGATTAATGGTTACCTTGAGATGAGGGGGGTAGGGAGGGATTGCAAAGGGGCACGAAGTTTTAGTCATGATGGACGTTGATGTTTTCTTGATTGTGATTTCATGGGCACATGTCTGTGTCTAAACTTAAATTGTACACTTTAAATATGTACTATTTCTTATACGTCAATTATAACGCAATAGAACAGCCAAAAAATTAACTGAACCTCAAAAGGGGTAGGGATAGAAAAAGTTCTCTACTCTTGGTGTTTAACAACCATTCATATATTCACATCTTTAGGAAAGAAGGCTTTCAGGCAGACCTTTAGATTTTGCAGTTTACTTCTAAGTGAAAAGAAAGCGATTTCCCATGTTCTCCTTTCCCCAATATACAAAAAAGAAGAGCCCATTCAAGCTGTTCATACCTTCACTCGAGCTGCAGTGCCTTCCACTTCACGGCTCTGAGTCTCTTTCCGTTTATCTGCAACCTCCTGTTGTTTTTGGAGAGCATCCTTGAGCCTCTTGTTGGCAGCTGCTGCCTAAATAAAAACAGCTCACAGTAATGTTGAATTTAAAGGTAAAAAGAAGAACATTATAACTTTCAGCATATTAGTAAAGAAAAATAAAAAATTCTATGGTTTGAGTTTCTATAGGAACCAAGTTTATAGGCCTCCATGTCAAATGTGCAAAAACTGGTCAACAGTTATTGCTTTAGAGCCCAGGAGAGAGGTACACATTTCAAGGAAGTACTGCAGGCTTCAAAGTGCATAGAAATGCCACATATATTATTATTCTGTGATTTTTTAGAAAGAAGCAAGCTGAATTAGAAAAACATCCTTATTTGAATAGTACCACTTCATCAGGTTATCTGCTCATAGTTCATGACATAAACAGGGATCAAGACTTCGGAATTGCTGGTCAGAATTGGTATCCCTTGCCCTGACCGGGTGGCTCAGTTGGTTGGAATGTTGTCCCATACACCAAAGGGTTGCAGGTTTGATCCCCAGTTGGGGTGTGTGAGAGAGGCAATCAATTGATGTTTCTCTCTCACATGGGTGTTTCCCTCCCCTCCCCTCCCCCCTCTCCTCCCCTCCCCTTCCCTTCTCTCTCTCTTCCTTTCTCTGTCTTCCTCTCTCTCTCTCTTCCTCTCTAAAATCAATAAAAACATATCCTTGGTTGAGTATCTTTGGTTGTTGAATAGTGACTGGCATCCCTAGTTTCTCAGGACACTGGCTCATTTAAGGGATACCACTTTCCCTGTATCTAAACAATACACTTGACATAGCAGATTAGAATTTCTTACCTCTTCAGTTTTACGTCTAAGCACATTGGACTGTTTCTGGAAGTTTCTTTCGAGTTTGAGCAGCTCATATTGCCTCTTTCGGTCCTGAGAAGGAATGAGCCAGAGAGCTAGATAAAATAAAACCTTATAATGTAAATAAAAAGTAATTCAATGGTATAGTAATTATGGAAAACAAGAGGTTCCTCAAAAAATTAAAAATAGGCCCTGGCTAGTATGTTTAGTAGTTACAGCACTGGCCCACACACTGAAGCATCGCAGGTTTGGTTCCTGGTCAAGGACAAGTACCTGGGTTGAAGGTTCGATCCTTGGCCCTGGTCAGGGCATGTGTGGGAGGCAACCAATCTCTCTCTCTCTCTCTCTCTCTCTCTCTCCTCTCTCTCCCCCCTTACCTCCCTCCTTCTTTTCCTCTCTCTCTAAAACTCAATCCTCTAGTGAGGATTAACAAACATTTTTTTAAAAAAATAGAACTACTGTAAAATCTAGGGATCCACTATTGGTTATATATTCAAAGGAAATGAAACCAGTATCTTGAAGGAATATCTGGATTCTCATATTCATTGTAGCAGTATTCACAATAACCAAGATATAAAAAGATGAAAAGATGAATGGATAACAAAAATGTGGTACATATAACTGGTACACAATGGAATATTATTCAGCCATAAATAAGAAGGAAACCCTGCCATTTGCAACAACACAGATCAACTTAAACTAGGCTAAGAAAGATAAATACCATATGATGTCTTATATGTGGAATCTAAAAGTCGAGCTCATAGAACCAGAGAGTAGAACAGTGGTACCAGGGACTGGAGGATAGAAAAAAGGTTAGTCAAAGGGTGCAAATTTCAGTTATAAGATAAACAAGTTCTGGGGATCTATGTATAGTGTAGTGACTATCTACTCTAATAAAAGAGTAATATTGAAATTGACCATTTCTCCAGGATGCCTAAGCCACACCCACCAGCCAAGTCATGCCCACCAGCCAATCAGAGTGGCTGTATGCAAATTAACCCAGCCAAGATGGAGGCCGGCAGTGCAACCACAGAGGTGGGTGCAGTGCAGGCGGCAGGGTGGGCGTGGCGGGCTTTGGGGTGTGTGGGGTGGGCGGGGCGTGTGGGGTGGGTACAGGCTGGGCTGAGGGACCCCCCGAGTGCACAATATATTGTGCACCAGGCTCCTAGTACTTAATAATACTGTATTGCATTACTTAAAATTTGCTAAGCGAATATATTCTCAACACTCTAACAAAAGGGTGATAGATGTGACATCTCCAAATTTATTATTTTCTTTCAAAATTATTATGACTATTCTGGGTCACTTGTATTTACATATGAATTTTAGGATCAGAATGTGAGTTTCTGCCAATAAGTCAGGTGGAATTTAGATTGGGATTGTGATGTTGTACATCAATCTGGGGAGTATTCCATCTTAAGAATATGAATTTTTCCCATCCATGAACATTTAGATCTTTAATTCATTCAATGTTTTGTAGTTGTTAGTGTCTAGGTCTTACAACTATTTTGTTAAGTTTATTCCCATGTATTTTATTCTTATTGATGCTTTTATAAATGGAATTGTTTTCTTAATTTCATTTTTAAATTGTTAGTTGCTTAGTGTATAAAAACATCTGATTTTCACACACTGAATTTATACACTAAAACTTTGCTAAACTCGTGCATTAGTTCTAATAGTTTTTTAGATTTTCTAGGATTTTTTTGTCATCTCTTATAGAGGTAGTTTTGCTTCTTTCTTTCCAATCTGGATGCTTTTTATATATTTTTCTTGCCTAAGTGCCCTGGCTAGAATCTCCCAGACAGTATTGAATATCTATATAAATAAAAGTGTAAATAGTCGTTTGTTCAAAATCTCAAATCTCTGAAAGTTCTTCACCGATTGCTTTGAAATTTTGACACAATGTTGCATTTGAATATGCACATGTTTTTATATACCTACATTATATAGATTTCATTTTTTAAATTTTTTATTTATTTTTAATTACATAAAGCTTTACAAAGATTAGTACATATATCTCTTTTTCCCCCTGCCCTTCCCCCAGTGTTTTGTGTCCATTTGTTATGCTTAAATGCATACACAAAAGTCCCTTGGCTGATCTGTTACCCCCCCCCAACGTCCCTGTCCTTGTTGCTGTAATTTGACAGTCTACCTGTGACAGGTAAAAACATGCTTTTTTGGAAAAAAACAGGTAAACACATGCTTTTGTTGAAAAACAGTGCCATCTGTTGGACGTAAAAGCAACACATGCTACGAACTTAACAATATTATTCAGTCTAACATTCAAAACCAGGCAGTCACATACAAGTCAGTCAACACTATTGTGGAAGCAGATGAAGCGGTTAATTATCCAACAGAATTTTGGAATTCACTCAATCTTCCAGGGATGGAATTCAATTGGCGTGTCAATTATCATGTTGTGAAATATCAACCAGTGTGGGGCTGGGCCTCGGGCTGGGGCTGGAGCTCGGGTGGCTGCCGTGGTCCCCCCCATGCCGGCGGCTGAGGGCTCGCGGGGAGTGTGGCAGGCGAGGGCAGGGGAGCTTCCTCGGCTCCTTTTTCCTCTGGCTTTTGGGCGGCTCGGCGAGGGCCCCATGCTGGAACAATGATCCTGGCAAGCGCCTCTGAGAGACTGCTTCCCAGGAGTCGGGAGCAGCTGGGCCACTTTGGGCATGGGGCGCAGGGTGTGGGCCACCGGTGGGGAGCGGGGGTGCACGCCAGCTCTGGGGGGCCCAGGCTGCAGAGTCGCACATGTGTGAGGCCAGACCAGCCAGGCAGGGTGGGGGCGGCAGCATGCCAGGGGCAGCAGCCCGGAAGGGTGCATTGTATACCCACAAGCATTGTGCAATTAAACATATTAGAAATGTGCGCTTTCTCTTTTCTTTCTTCTCCATTTAACCAGACTGAGCCACAGCAACATGTGGCCAGGTATAGCTGGTATTGAATAAAAATTGCAAGAGCAGACATCATCGTCTTGTTCCTGATCTTAGGGTGAAAAGTATTCTGTCTTTTACTATTAAGTATAATGCTAGTTGCAGTGTTTTCAGAAATGCCCTTTTATTAGATTGTGGAAGTTCCTTGAATGTATTAATCATGAAAGGATTTTATCAAATGTTTATTTTGTGTCTATAACATGATCCTTAATTCTAATAATACGGTGTATTACATTAATTGATTTTCAAATGTTAAAGAAGCCTTGCATTTTTTGGGACCTTACTTGGTCATAGTGTATCATTCTTTTTACATGTTGCTGGATTTGTCTGTATTCATGAGATGTTGGTCTGTGGTTTTCTTTTCTTAGAATGTCTTTGTATTGTTTTGGTATCACAGAAAATACTGGTCTCACATGATGAATATCTCTGAATTCATTATGTGTCTTCTGTATATAGCATATATTGTTATAGATCTTGCTTTTTTAATCAAGTCTAACAATCTCTGCCTTTTGAAGAGATTGTTTAATCTATTCAAATTATGCTATTATTGATATGATAGATTTATGTCTTCGAGTTTATATTTTGTTTTTCTTTATCTTTTTTTTGTAATTTCCTTTTTTAAATTTATTTTTTTAAATCTTTATTGTTGACAGGGAACCAAGATGGTGGCATAGGTAAACACCTAAACTTGCTGCCTCTCACAACCACATCAAAACTACAACTAAAAGACAAAATGGATATCATCCAGAACCACAGGAAGGCTGGCTGAGGGGAAGTTCAACTAGAAGGAAGAGAAAAGCACACTGATACTGGGAGGAGGTGCAGAGGTGTGGAAGTAAGGAGGTACTCAGGCACTTGTGGAAACGGGCTGGCAACTAGATATGCTTTTGTCTTTTTCAATAGGGAGGGAGATAGAAGCTCCCGATTGCTCTGAACTCGTTCCAGGTGAGACTCTGGGGACCCAGACTCATATAGGGAGAAACTGGACTGTCGGGCATAAGAACAGGAACTCGAGGGCAGCTGTCTCTCAGAGGTGCTTGCCAGGATCATTGTTCCAGCATGGGGCCACAGGACACATAGACCTGGGAACCTCTCAGAAATGTGGCTGACTGGCAGCCATTGCTGGTTGCTCTGCCCTGGTGATTCCCTAGGACCACACCCCACCCAATTTACAACCCCACCCAAGCTGTCAGCAGAGGCTTTTGTATATGAATGGCCTGTTCTTTTGCAATCTAAAACCTAACAAACTGCAGCTGGGTCAAAGAGCACCAAAGCTTCCAAAAGAAGGCCTAAGGCTTGAAAGCAGCCTCATTTGCTTCACAGATAGGCCTCATCTGGACACTTCCAAACCTCTAACAAAGAGGAGGAATCTGCAGAGCTCTCTGTAGATCCTGCTCGGTGGCCTCAGGCAGTGGCTGACTTTGCACCTCCTTGGAGATCCAAGAGCCAGTGTACCCAGAAGTCAGAGTGAGACCACACCAGATTATAACTCTTCAGATCCATAAGAGACACACTCAGGGGGTAGACTTAGTGAGCACAAAAGGCCCACTGAAGCAAGTCCTGTGCCATAAGGGTGTCTCTAGCATAGTTCTCCCATTGTAGAAACAGCTGGTCCTCACAGCCAATTGGCCTGGTGGTCAATTCCTCCCAGTGATAACAACAGCAATCAAGACTAAATTACAAGACTGCACACAGCCCACAAAAGGGTGCACCAAGAATGCCCACCTCAGGGAATCAGGGAGGCTGAGCCACTGGGCCCTATAGGACATCTAGCACACAAAGCCACTCTATCAACACAGGGAAGCAGCCAAAATGTGGAGACAAAGAAAAATGTCACAAATGAAAGAAATGGAGGAGAGCAAACTACTGGATATAGAGTTCAAAACCGCAGTTATAAGGTTTTTCCAGAATTTTCTAGAAACTGCTGATAAATTTAGTGAGACCCTTGATACGAAAAAAGACCAACTAGAAATTAAGCATGCACTCACTGAAATAAAGAATAATATACAGAGATCCAACAGCAGACTAGAGGATCGCAAGAATCAAATGAAAGATTTGAAATATGAAGAAGCAAAAAACACCCAACCCGAAAAGCAAAATGCAAAAAGAATCCAAAAATATGAAGATAGTGTAAGGAGCCTCTGGGACAACTTCAAGCGTACCAACATCAGAATTATGGGGGTGCCAGAAGAAGAGAGAGAGTAAGATATTGAAATCCTATTTGAAGAAATATGACAGAAAACTTCCCCTACCTGGTGATAGAAATAATGACAGAAAACTTCTCCTACCTATTCACCTGGATCCCACCCCACCCAAGCAGTTCACTACCCTAATGTCTGTGTCCATGAATAATATGTAAATGCATTAAAATGCCAAGGACCAAAGACATAGAACAAATCTTAAAAGCAGCAAGAGAAAAATAGTTATCTACAGGGGAATACCCATGCGACTGTCAGCTGATTTCTCAACAGAAACGATGCAGGCCAGAAAGGAGTGGCAATAAATATTCAAAGTGATGAATAGCAAGAACCTACAACCAAGATTACTCTACCCAGCAAAGCTATCATTTAGAATTTCAAGGGCAGATAAAGAGCTTCACAGACAAGAAAAAGTTAAAGGAGTACATCACTACCAAACCAGGATTATTTGAAATGCTGAAGGACATTCTTTAAGAAGAGGAAGAAAAAGATAACGATAAAAATTATGAACAACAAAATAACAGCAAATACATACCTATCAACAAGCGAATCTAAAAATCAAGTGAATAAAAAATCTGATGAACAGAATAAACTGGTGAATATACTAGAATCAGTGGCATAGAAAGTGAGTGGACTGACAATTCTTGGGGAGAAGAGGGTGTTGCAGGGTGTGGGAAGAGACTGAACAAAAATCATACACCTATGGATGAGGACAGTGGTGGGGTAAGGGCATGGAGTGGGGTGGAAACTGAGTAAAGAGGAGCTATGGGGGGAAAAAAGAGGAACATCTGTAATAATCTGAACAATAAATATGTATTAAAAGTATTTATTGTTGAAAATATTATAGATTTCCCCCCTTTCCCCCCGCACTGCCCTATTCACTTCCATCCCACCCCACCCCAGCAGTTCACTACCCTATTGTCTGTGTCCATGGATAATAAGTAAATGCATATAAGTTCTTTTGGTTAATATCATTCCACTTGCACCCCCCATCCCTCTGAGATTCATCAGCCTGTTTGTTCTATTTCATTCATCAGTTTATTTTGTTCATTATATTCTTTGTTCGTTTATTTTGATTTTTAGATTGAATTGATAGATATGTATTTACTAAAATGTTATTGTTCATATTTTTGTCTTTTCTTCTTCCTCTTCCCCCTCTCCCTCCTTCTTCTTCAAAAAGACGCTTTAATATTTCATGTAATATTGATTGGGTGGTCATGAACCCCTTTAGCTTCTTCTTGTCTGTGAGGCTCTTCATCTAATCTTCAATTCTAAATGATAGCTTTGCTGGTCAGAGTAATCTTGGTTGTAGATATTTGCTTTTCATCCCTTTGAATATTTCTTGCCACTCCCTTCTGACCTGCAAAGTTTATGTTGAGAAATCAGCTGACAGTCATAAGGGTGCTCCCTTGTAGGTAACAAACTGCTTTTCTCTTGCTGCTTTTAAGATTCTCTCTTTGTCTTTAACCTTTGGCATTTTAATTATATATCCTGGTGTGGGCATCTTTGGGTTCATCATGTTTGGGACTCTCTGTGCTTCCTGGACTTGTAAGTCTATTTCTTTCACCCAATAGGGAGAGTTTTCTGTCAATTTTTTCAAATAGGCTTTGAATTTCTTACTACCTCTTTTCTCTTTCAGCCCCTCTCCCCTAACCCCTGCCCGCCATGATGAGAATGTTGGTGTACTTGAAGTTGTCCCAGAGGCTCATAACACTATTTTCATATGTTTGGGTTCTTTATTCTTTTTTCTCTTCTGATTTGGTGTTTTTTGCGTCCTCATATTCTAAACCACTGATTTGATTCTTGGCATCCTTTACCAGTATTCTACTGTAGATTCCTTGTAATTTCTAAGTCCCTTGAAGGTTTCAGTAAGTTCATACTTATAACAGTTGTTTTGAACTCTGTGTCTAGTAGTTTGCTTGTCTGTTTCATTTAGGTTTTTTTTTTTTCTAGAGATTTCTTCTGTTCTTTCATCTGTGACATATTTCTTTGTCTCCACATTTTGGCTGCTTCCCTGTATTTATTTCTATGTACCGTATTTTCCAGCGTATAAGATGACTGGGTGTATAAGACAACCCCCAACTTTTAAGAAGATTTTCTTGGGTTAAAAAGTCCGGACAGAGACCATATGCGGCACAAAAAGGAGCTGACCGGTGACACTTGCGGTCTCCATCTGGCTCCATTGAAATGAATGGAGTGTGGCGTTTTTGAGCTCCCCCCACCATATGCGACAACCGCAGATTTTCCAATCTGGGTCGGAAGTTTCAGAACCCACCCTATAAGACGACCCCTGACTTTTGAGATTTTCCTGGGTTAAAAAGTCATCTTATATGCCAGAAAATATGGTATTAGGTAGAGCTATGTGTCCTGGAATAGTAGAGTGGCCTTGTGTAGTAGGTGTACTGTAGGGCCCAGTGACTCAGCCTCCCCAACTCCCTAAGCTGGGCTCTAAGTGCGCCCCTGTGTGGACTGTGTGCACTATCCTGCTGTAGTTGAGCTTTGACTGCTGTTGGTGTCACTTGGAACCCCTCATCTCAGGCCAATTGGTTGTTATTGCCAGTTGTGATATAGTTGAAGAGCCCTTATGGAGCAGGACTTGCTTCAGTGGGGCTATGGTGCTCACTGAGTCTGCCCCTTTAGTGTGTTATTTATAGATGTGAGTAGATGTGGAAGGGCTGTAATCTGAAGGGTGTGTGGTCTGAAGCTGATCACTTGGTGCACTGGCTCTGGGGCCTCCTGAGAGGAGCAAAATCAGTTACTCTCTGTGTTCTGCCTTGGGCCACCTGGCATGAGCTACAGAGCAAGCTACAGATGGCTGCTACTTGTGTTAGGCTTGGAGGTGCCCAGGAGAGGACAAGCTGTGAACCTTGGCAGGTTGCTGCTAGTCAGGCCTGTGGCCACTTATTGAGAGGTATGGGGCACACTGAAGTCAGCTGCTGCTTGTTTGAGAGATTTTAGAAAAGTTTGAAGTCTGAGCCAGGACAAGCCATTCACATGGAAAAACCACAGAAAACAGCTTGGGTGGGGATGCAAATTGGGTGGGGTGGGGTCTCAGGGAATCAGTAGGGTTGGGCAAACTGTGTGGGCCAGGTTGATGAAGACTCAGATCTGACATCCGCCAGTCAGCTCTGTGGTGAAGAGGTCTCAGCAACAGAACAATGATCTCTACCAATATTTCTTCTGGGAGAATGCTGCCCCCACTTCCTGCCCAGATACCAGAAAATTTAGTTCCTCTCTGTATATTCCACATCCTTTCAAGCTGCTGCCCCAGCACTGGAGCTCAGAGACAGTGAGTCCTAGTAAGTCTGTGCATGGACCCTTTAAGAGATTCCTGCCTGGGAAGCTTAGCAGCCCTCTGTCTCCCTCAGCCTCAATCCCCACTGGTTTTTACAGCCCAAAGTTATGGAGACTTCTCTTCCCTCCACTGGAACCCTAGGCTGAGGGCTCCTCATGGAGGACCTCTGTCATCAAGATATTTCTCCCAATTAACAACATGTCACACATGGGTGTCAGACCAGCCTGTTCTGTGCCTCCACTCCTCCTACCAGTCTCAATGTGGCTTCTTCTTTAATTCTCTAGTTGTAGGGCTTCCATTCAGCCAGATTTCAGGCAGTTATGAATGATGGTTGTTCTTTATTTCAGCTGTAATTGTGATGTGGTTGTGGGAGGAGGTACCACATTTACCTACACTGCCATCTCGACCCTCCTTCCTCTATCTTTTATTGTTTTTGTTCCTTTATTCTGCCTTTACTGCTTTCTTTTACATAAAGGGAATATAAATATTTTGTAGTATAGCATAGTAATTAGTTTAATGATTATTTCACTATATTTTTTTAGTTATATTCTTTTTTTAATTTTAGAGAAGGGAGGAGAGATAGAAACATCAATGAGAGAGAATCATTGATCGGCTGCCTCCTGCATGCCCCCTACTGGGAATCGAGCCTGCAATCTGGGTATGTGCCCTTGACCAGAATCGAACCTGGAACCCTTTATTCGGCAGGCTGACGCACTATCCATTAAGCCAAACCAGCTAGGGCTTGAGTTACATTTTTAATGATTGCTCTAGTGCTTATAATAAATATCTCATCAGAATCTACTTCAGATTGCTATTAACTTAATTCTAGTGAGATACAGAAATGTTATTCCTATAATGCTCTCTTCCCTTTTTTTGTTATTATTGTTATGCATTTTAAGTCAATATATAACCCCAAATAGATTATTATAACTGTTACTTTATATAATTTATGTTCTTTAAACAAGCTGAGCTAAAAGCAAAGCAAATACATGTTTATAGAATTTGTTATTTACCATTTGTTTCTCCTCATTTCTTCCTGTAGATTCATGTTACTATCTGATGCTATTTCCTTACTCAAATAAACTTTGCTCCTTTATTTTGTTACTAGAGGCCCAATGCACAAAATTCGTGTAAGAGTAGGCCTTCCTTCCCTCAGCTGCTGGCACCAGCTTCCCTCTGGCACCTGGAACCCAGGCTTAACTCCGGCTGCCAGCAGGCACCCAGGACTCAGGCTTCCCTTGCAGCCCTGGCTTCGTCCAGAAGGACGTTCGGTCTAATTAGCATATTATGCTTTTATTGTTACAGATTGTAAAACATTACATCTTTATATATTATAGACCCATCGATATAATTACATACAAATAATTTTATACAAGTGCTTTCTCAAATCAGTTAAGAGAAGAAAGGAAAAGTAATATATAATTATACTTTTAGAATTATTTATGTAATACCTTTATTGGCACTCTTTGTTTTTGTGTGTGTGTGTACAGATTCAAATTACTGTTAGTATCATTTGCTTCGGTCTGAAGTTCTTTTAAGTATTTCTTGTAATGTAGATCTGCTAAAAACAAATGCATCTGGCTTCTGTTTATCTGGGAATGCCATTATGTTGCCTACATTTTTTTAAAGAAAACTTTGCTGTCTATAAGATTTTTGGTTGATAGCACCTTCAGATTTTAACTTCCCTAAATAAAGTCAGTACCCTAATGAAAGGCAGCATTCCTAAGGCTGTTGCTATGGCCAGCCTCTCTCCCTGGGCAGAACCTCTGTACCATAACTCAGGATCTGGGGGCAGGGAGAGCATCCTACTTAGAGCAACATTTCTGTTCTGAGAAGGAGGCTGGGCTGGGGCACCAGACCCTATTTTTCTTGGCTTGCCTCTCCTGACATGGAACTAACATCCTATGGTTAGATGGGTTGGGACAATCAGGCCCCAGTATTATCGGCTTTCTGCATCAGGGGCAGAGTTTCTGTCCTATGTATAGGGACTAGGTGGAAGAAGGAATATACAGACCTCTTGGCTGCTCTTGCCTGAAACAGAAGTGTAGTAACATGAAGCTGAAGGGGATGAAACAGAAGAAACAATAGCCATAGAATGGAAACTGGAGGATGAGGGGAGAGAGCTAGTCATGGCTCAAATGCCACAGACTCTTGTAGTTCTTACTGAGATTTAGTAAAGTTCCTTGAATAATTATTTATTTGGTATATACCCTTAGGGCAATTTCCAGACCTTTTAAACAGTTGTTTTTATAAACTTTATCAATAGTGCTTGTTTTACTGAGTCCACAAAACTCCTCATGCTATCTACCATTCTGAAAGCATTTCTCATCTTATTTCTTGACCCAAGATATCACATTGTGGCCAATTCTAAACATTTCTCCAAATCAATGTCTTTTCCAGTGTGCTTTCCAAGAATGCTGCTACTACTCTAATTCAGGCCCTTACTATCTTTCGGGATAATATAATGTCTTAACTTGTGTTCTGGCTTCCGATTTCTTGATACTTCAGTTTGTTCTACACTTTACTCTCAAAAATACCTTTCTAAAGCAATATTTTGCTTAGATCACATTGTTTCTCAAAAAAAAAATCTTAAAAATCTTAAAAATCTTTATTCTGTTAACAAAATAAAGTTCAATCTTATTGGATCTTTAGCAATCCAGCTTCAACTTGTCTTTCCAATAGAATTTTCTACTACTACTAGTGGCCCAGTGCATGAAATTTGTGCACATTAAAAGGGGGGGGGGATTAGAGGAAATCTACTCTAATAAAAGAGTGATATGCAAATTAAGCATCACTCTGAGACTCCCAAGCCACGCCCACCAGCCAATCAGAGTGGCTGTATGCAAATTAACCCAGCCAAGATGGAGGCCGGCAGCCATGGAGCTAGAGCAAACAGGAGGCTTCCATTACAACTGCCTGCCTAGGCCAACTGGGCCTCTGCTCACAGCAACCGTGTTTCAATTATAGAAGCCACAGAGCTAAAGCAAACAGGAAGCTTTGTAGCCTGCCTAGGCCTCTGCTCAAGGTAACAAAGTCTCAATTATAGAAGATAAATAAACCCCAAAAACCTGATTCCAGCCAGCCTCGCTGGGACCTTGGGTCAATGGGAGCTGTGGGCAGCGTGAAAACAGCCCTCAGCCCCTCACCCAGGATGGCCAGGTACCCCAGTAGAGAATAGAACCCTGAAGGGACTGTGGGCAGCCTGAAAACGGCCCTCGGTCCCTCACCCAGGCTGTCCAGGTACCCCAGTAGGGACCCAAACCCTGAAGGGAATGTGGGCAGCCTGAAAACGGCCCTCAGCCCCATCACCCAGGCTGGCCATACCCCAATGGGGTGAGGGTCCATACTGAGGGGCTTGGCCAGCCTGCAAACAGCCATCAGCCCTTCACCCAGGCTGGCCAGGCACACCATCAGGTAGACATCCCCCGAGGGGTCCCAGACTGCAAGAGGGCACAGGCTGGGCTGTGGGGCACCCCCCCCAAGTGCACAAATTTTTGTGCACCAGGCCCCTAGTATTTTCATATTGCTATTTGCCCTTTCTCTATAATAGAAGTGTCAGAGATTAAAGAAAATTAGTAAAACGTATATGAAAATCTTCCTCCTGTCAGAGTCTGGGGTGCACCATGAAACCCAAAGTCAAGTCTTCAACCACCCATGGGCACCTCAAAATCGCTCGAGACCCAAACCTGGACGGCCCCCCTTCATTGGGCTAGATCCAGACCCAGCCGGTCCCACCCTGTCAAGTCCTGCCAGGTGGGAGGGGTGCAGCCTCAGGTCCCCTGGGTGCCAGAGCAGGGGGGCACGGCCTGAGGTCCTCCATCAAGCCCTGCTGGGCGGAGGGAGTGGCCTGTGATTCCCCAGCCTGGCGCCGGGGCAGGGGGCACAGCCTGAGGTTCCCTGGCCTGGTGCTGGGGTGGAGGGCATGGCCTGAGGTCCCTTGGCCCAGCACCAGGGCAGAGGGCACACCTTGAGGGCCCCCATCAAGTCCTGCTGGGTGGGGGGCACCGCCTCAGGTCCCCTGGCCTTGGGCCAGGGCGGGGGGCATGGCCTGAGGTCCCCTGGCCTGGCACCAAGGAAGAGGGTGCAGCCTGAGTTCCTCTGGCCTGGTGCCAGGGTGGGGGGAGCAGCCTGAGGTCTCCTGTCAAGCCCTGTGGGTGGAAGGTACGACCTGAGGTCCCCTGTCAAGCCCCATGCAGGAGGTGGGTGGGCAGGCAGCCTCAGGTCCCTGGTGATTGCTTCTTTTTTTTTTTTTTTTTTTTTTTCATTGCTTAAAGTATTACAACA
>PVJC01032461.1:0-19923 GCA_004026665.1 Murina feae
ACAAATACAAAGCACTTGCTATGTGCTAGACATGGTTTTAAGTGCTTTGTAAAAACAGGGTAGGGTAAAACTTTTACAGTTATGAGTACACAAAACAGTTTATTCTTGTATTATAATTTATTATTGTATTTTCCGTACAAACAACTGTAAACCTACTTTTGTCCCACCCTGTATTGACTTAACCCTCAGAGCAATCCTTTGAGGTAGGTACAGTTATTGTTCCTGTTTTACATCTAAGGACACTGAGATACAGAAAGGTTAAATGATTTGGCTAGGGTTACACAGCCAAGAAGTGGCAGAGAAGTGTAGAATGAGAAGAGACCAGCTTTAACCAAGGTCTCCATAAATTAGCATTGTTTTGGAAATTGGAGATCTGGCTAAGAAGAAGTATTGCTGTTGGAGACTAGGGACAGTTGAGATCAGTTCTTTAAATTACTTTTAGGCTCCTCATTAAATGACAGTGATGCTCTCTACAAAGGAAAGTAAGACTTTCCAAGTTCCTTCCTCTTACCTAATCATTTACTTAAGGTAGCATTCATATAAACAGATCTGAGAAATGACTAAGCAGCAATCATGACCCCTCTGATTCCCTTAATGTTGTTGCATTCTTAGTGCCTTGTTAAGTGACCTTCCACCCTTTTCTTTCTGATTTCCTCTTTTATTTTTGTGTTACCTTGTTTTAATCTTAAATGAATTAAAAAGACGAGTACCACTCATTGATTCTAGCACATCTCTCTCACAAAGAGGGACTATTTTTGTTTTATGTTCTTATTGGTAGAAGAATGACCTCAACCTGAGGGTATTTCCATTTTCATCTTAAAATGTGGGGCCCCCCCCCCATTGTATATGTTGAGCTCATACATATTTTTCCCCCTAAGATTTAACCTTAGACTATTTTTATAATCTTCGTGCCAGTGAAGCAGCCAACCATTATAGAAATTTAAAAATGGTTTAGAAGTGGAAAAATTGTCCATTATGGAGGTACTTTAACTTCTTTCTTCTCTCAGATGATATGTCGTCCCCATCGTTCCACCCACCTGCCCCTACCCCTACCCCTGTACCCTCTTTAAAAACTCTACCAACCACTGCAACAACCAATGACCCAGAATTAAAAGGTCTGCTGCAGGGCTGATAACAGTTGCTGGGAGATGGGGCCTCTGTAATAGGGATCTGTGGGACCACTGAGCATGGAACAGCTTGAACATGGCTATTAGCTCCATAGAACAATAGTTTGAATTTATGCACATGTTTTTTCTTGTCCACTTGTTGGTGACTAATAAGAATAGGAAAAGTTATCTCTTTAGTGTTGAATCCAGCTCCCATTTGTCCCTCATAGGGTGAAGAGGCTAAAGGGCTCTTTGTGCTGTTTACTTCTTGCACAAATGGTCCTCAGTGAACTAGAGGAAACTCTTTAAGAAGTTAATGAAAGGAATTATGATGGACACTCTGGTTAACAAGTTGAGGTATTCCCCTTTTGCTTTAGGGATAGTTTGCCTGTGCTCTTTGTGTGTGTGTATATATATATCCTATATAATAAAAGGGTAATATGCAAATTGACCCTAACAGCAGAATGACTGTTCACTATGACACACACTGACCATCAGGGGCCAGACACTCAATGCAGGAGCTGCCCCCTTGTGGTCAGTGTGCTCCCACAGGGGGAGCTCTGCTCAGCCATAAACCAGGCTGACAGCTGACAGCACAGCAGTGGTAGCAAAAGCCTCTCCTGCCTCCTCAGCAGCGCTAAGGATGTCTGTAGCTTAGGCCTGCTCCCCGCTGGCAAGTGGACATCCCCTGAAGGCTCCTGGCTGCCAGAGAGATGTCTGACTGCCACCGTAGGCCCAATCCCCTGGGGAGCAGGCCTAAGCCAGTAGGTGGACATCCTCTGAGGGGTCCCAGACTGGAGAGGGCACAGGCCGGGCTGAGGGACCCCCACCCCCCCACCCCAAGTGCACAAATATTTGTGCACCGGGCCTCTAATACTCTCTCTCTCTCTCTCTCTCTCTCTCTCTCTCTCTCTCTCTCTCTCGGCCCGGTGCACGAAGTTCGTGCATGGGGGAAGTTATCTCTCAGCCTGGCCTGCACCCTCTCCAATCTGGGATTCCTCTCATAATCCAGAACCACTGACTCCTAAGCACTCACCTGCCTGCCTGCCTGATGCCCCTAACTGTTCTCTTGCCTGCCTGGTTCCCCTAATTGCTCCCCTGCTAGCCTGATAGCCCTAACTGCTCTCCCCTCCTTGCCTAAACCCCCTAACTGCCCATTACTGTCCCTTCCTCACCATGCCTTCAGACCCCAGTGCAGGAGTGCTGAGAGCTCTCTGCCAAGGCCTCGCCCCTGTCCTGATGTCCCCTTGGGGCCGGGCTGCAGGGGTGGGGGCTGCCCTCGTCCTGATGCCATGCCTCCTGGGGGTGCGCAGCAGGCCTGCAGGCATCTCTGCTGGGGGCGAGGGGCTGCTGAGGCCTGGCCCGTTCTGATGATGTTAGCGCAGGGCGTGCCTATGCTGGGGCAGAATTCCCCGCCCCCCGTCCCCACCCACCAGCTCTGTCAGGAACAGCCTCCACCTTCAAGGCAGCGTGATGTTACTGCTGAGCAGGCCTGCACTGCCTACTCTTGGGGGGTGGAAGTCCCCACCCCCGTCCCCGCCTACCAGCTCCTATCCAGTCGTGACTCAGACACCATTAGGGCCAATTAGCATATATATAAAATCTTTATTGTTGAAAGTATTACAGATGTCTCCCCTTTCTCCTTCCCATTGACCCCCCTGCACTCCGTTCCCACCACCTTCCCAGGCCTTCACCTTGGATTGATTTATTTTTATTTTTATTTTTATTTTTATCTTACTTTATTTTGTTAATCTTCACCTGAGGATATTTTTCCATTGATTTTAAGAGAGAGTGGAAGGGAGAGAGAGAGACAGAAACATTGATGTGAGAGAGACATATTGATTGGTTGTCTCCTGCATGCACCCCGACCAGGGCTGGGGAACCTGCAACCAAGGTATGTGCCCTTGACTGGAATCAAACCCAGGATCCTTCAGTCCAAGGGCCGACACTCTATCTACTGAGCAAACCAGCTAAGGCAGATTGATTCTTTTTAAAATAACCTTTTTCTGAAGAGTCACTTCCCTTTTCAGTCCTTGGTACTGCCACAACAGAAAGAGGGACACTAAAATCTAAAAAAAAAGCCTCAAGCCCTACTGAACTCTCATCCTAGGCATGTAGCTTTTTGGAATTTATACAGTATCACTGGTTCAAATGATTTTCAGTGCTACTAAACAGTAAGGTAGTAGTTACTAGAAAAGGTGCTTCTGGCCTTTTGGCAAAAGGGGGGGAAAGTGTGGACTCGTTTAGGTTTTATGTGTGTGATCCCTTTAGTTTGCAAAGTGCTTTCCCATTCATTTTATCACAAAATAACCCTGTTGAGTTATGTAGTCAGTAATAACACCACATTATAGATTGGGAAACTGGGACTTATTTTGACTATCTCATTTTATCTTCAAAACAATCTCATGCAGAAAGGTTAAATCTCCTTGTCTAATCCCTTATAGCTAGTTAGCTCAGTAGTCACACCTTGTCCGTGGGGGTTACATTTCAAGACCCCCAGTGGATGCCCACAACCACAAATAGTACTGAACCCTGTGTTTTTCCCCATACATACATATCTATGAGTTTAATTTATGAATTAGTGACAGTAATAGATTAACAACAAGAACTAATAATAAAACAGTTATAACAATGTCCTGTATAATAAAGAGCTAATATGCTAATTAGACCAGGCGGTGGAACGACCAGTGGAAGGGGGTGGAGCTGTGAGGGCATAGCCCCTTGCACGAATTTCGTGCATCAGGTCTCTAGTACTATGATATCAGTTGTGTGAATGTGGTCTTTCTCTCAAGATATTTTATTGTGCTATACTTAAACCTTCTCACCTAAAGGAAGCA
Source organism: Murina feae (assembly GCA_004026665.1). Taxonomy (NCBI): domain Eukaryota; kingdom Metazoa; phylum Chordata; class Mammalia; order Chiroptera; family Vespertilionidae; genus Murina; species Murina feae. Next base: position 3,944 of record PVJC01032461.1, read on the forward strand.
CTTTATTTTTATTTTTTTAAATCTTTATTGTTCAGATTATTATAGTTGTTACTCTTTTTTCCCCCCATAGCTCCCTTCCTCCCAGTTCCCCCCGACCCTCTGCCCTTACCCCCGCCACTGTCCTCATCCATAGGTGTATGATTTTTGTCCAGTCTCTTCCCACACCCTCAACACCCTCTTCCCCCTGAGAATTGTCAGTCCACTCCCTTTCTATGCCCCTGATTCTATTCTATTCACCAGTTTATTCTGTTCATCAATGTTTTATTCGCTTGATTTTTAGATTCTCTTGTGGATAGATATGTATTTGTTGTTCATAATTTTTATCTCTACTTTTTCTTCTTCCTCTTTTTAAAGGATACCTTTCAACATCTAAACTAATAAAAGCGAAATAGTAAAATTAACCGTTTCTTCGGGACGCCCAACAGCCAATCAGAACAATGGTATGCAAATTAGCCCAGCCACGATGGCGGAGGCCCGGGCTGGCAATGGAGCAATCGTGCCAGAGCACGCAAGGGCCTGGCCTCTGCCCTTGCATGCTCTGGCGGTCGGTTCCGGACAGTGGCGGTGGCTGCAGGGCCGGGCGGCCTCCCAGGCCCCGGTTCTGTGACTGGGGCTGGCAATAGAGAGATGGGGCTGGGAATAGAGAGATCGCGCTGGCCCATGCACAGGTGGAGGCCTGGCCTCCGCCTGTGTGTGCCCTGGAAGTCGATTCAGGGCAGTGGCAGTTGGCAACAGGGCCGGGAGCTGGCTGCCCGGGCCCCGGCCCTGCAGCCTGGGCCTGGGAATAGAGCGATCGCGCCAGTGGTTGGTTCTGGGCGGCCTTGGGTGAGAGACGGCCCGGCCCTCGGCTGGGGCTGGGAATAGAGCAATTGGGCCCACGCGACCTCAGAGGCTCAGTGGCGGGGGCTTGAGGTGGGTACCCCCTCAGGGTCATGCCCAAGCATCCACTGCCCCCGCGCAGAGCCTCTGCCACAGGTCCAACCACTTGCCTCCACCCTGGGGGCCTCCATGGGGCATGTGTGAGTGTGTGCCTGGCTCCACCCCCGTGTGTCCGCTCAGCAGCATGGCCCCCCCAAGGGACCATGCACCAGCGTCCATCCCCTGGCCTGCCACCCAGCTCTGCACCAGGTGTGTCCTCTCAGTGGTGGAGGCCCACCAGGTATGTGCGATGGTAGAAACGTCCACGCCTGCACTCACCCGGCTGGAAACATCCACGCCTGCACTCACCAGCCATCCCACCCTCCAGTGCATGAACCCTGAGGGGCCTGTGGCCAGCCTGAAAACAGCCCTCAGCCCCTCACCCAGACTGGCCATGCATGCCAGCAGGTGGACATCCCCCCACCAGGGGTCCCAGACTGTGAGAGGGCACAGGCCAGGATGAGGGACCCCCTCCTCCCCTCGCTGAGTGCACAAATTTTTGTGCACTGGGCCCCTAGTTTCATATAATACTGGTTTGGTGGTGATGGACTCTTTTAGCTTTTTCTTGTCTGTGAAGCTCTTTATCTGACCTTCAATTCTGAATGATAGCTTTGCTGGGTAAAGTAATCTTGGTTGTAGGTTCTTGATATTCATCACTATGAGTATTTCTTGCCACTCCCTTCTGGACTGCAAAGTTTCTGTTGAGAAATCAGCTGACAGGCGTATGGGTGCTCCCTTGTAGGTAACTGACTGCTTTTCTCTTGCTGCTTTTAAGATTCTCTGTCTTTTCCCCTTGGCATTTTAATTATGATGTGGTCCTCCTTGGATTCCTTTTGTTTGGGGTTCTCTGTGCTTCCTGGACTTGTAAGTCTTTCTTTCACCAGGTAGGGGAAGTTTTCTGTAATTATTTCTTCAAATAGGTTTTCAATATCTTGCTCTCTCTCTTCTTCTGGCACCCCTATAATTCTGATGTTGGTACACTTGAAGTTGTCCCAGAGGCTCCTTACACTACCTTCATATTTTTGGATTCTTTTTTCCTTTTGCTTTTCTGGTTGTGTGTTTTTTTCTTCTTCGTATTTCAAATCTTTAACTTGATTCTTACGGTCCTCTAGTCTGTTCTTGGAGCTCTGTATATTATTCTTTATTTCAGTCAGTGTATGCTTAATTTCTAGCTGGTCCTTATTCATATCCTCGAGGGTCTCACTAAATTTATCAGTGGTTTCTAGAAAATTCTTGGAAAACCTTATAACTGTGGTTTTGAACTCTATATCCAGTAGTTTGCTTTCCTCCATTTCTGTCATTTGTGACCTGTTTCTTTGTCTACGCATTTTGGCTGCTTCCCTGCGTTGATAGAATGGCTTTCTATGCTAGGTGTTCTATAGGGCCGAGTGGCTCAGCCTCCCTAATTACTTGAAGTGGACACTCTTGGCACACCCCTTTGGGGGCTTTGTGCACAGTCTGGTTGTAGCTTTTCCTTGATTGTTGTTGGTATCACTGGGAGGAATTGACCTCTAGGCCAATTTGCTGTGAGAATCAGCTGTGTCTACGGTGAGGGAACTTCTGTGCTGGAGACACCCTTATGGGGCAAGACTTTCTTCAGTGGGACTTTGGTGGTCACTGAGTCTGCCCCCTGAGTGTGTCCCTTATGGATCTGAGGAGTTGTAATCTGGATGGTGCCACTCTGACCACTGGGTACACTGGTTCTTGGATCTCTAAAGAGGTGCTAATTTAGCCTTTGCCTGAGGTTACCCAGCCTTTTATATGCAAAAGCCTCTACGTGCAGCTTGAGTGGGGCGTGGTTTCAGGGAATCAACAGAGTGGAGCAAACAGCTATGGCTGATTCTCAGCCTTGTCCTAAGAGGCACCTGGTCTCAGTATCCTGAGGTAGTTGCTGCAAACACCGTAGAGAGAAAGTCGCTCTGGAGTTCCTCCCAGTGCCAGATAGTCTAGCTTCTCCCTGTATGAGTCTGGATCCCCAGAAACTAGCCCAGAACTGGAGTTCAGAGCCGTCGGGAGCTTGTGACTCCCTCCGGATTGAGAAAGAGAACCGAGTCCTCAGTTGCCAGCCCTCTCCAAGAGCCCTTTCCACACGTGCCTCCGTACCTCTGCACTTTACCTCCACACCTCCTCTGAGTCTCAGTGTGGTTCTCCCTTAACTTCTAGTTGTAGAATTTCCACTCAGCCAGCCTTTCTGTGGTTCTGGGTGGTGTCCGCCCTTTTTCTTTGTTGTAGTTTTATATATATTTTTTTTAATTGAGTTTTTTACAGAGAGGAAGGGAGAGAGACCGAGTTAGAAACATCGATGTGAGAAACATCAATCAGCTGCCTCCTGCACACTTCCCACTGAGTATGTGCCCGCAACCAAGGGAGATGCCCTTGACCGGAATCAAACTTGGGACCCTGGAGTCCACAGGCCGACGCTCTATCCACTGAGCCAAACCGGGTAGGGCATCTTCGTTGTAGTTTTGAAGTGGTTGTGTGAGGCAGCAATTTCAGGTGTTTACCTATGCTGCCATCTTGGTTTATCCTCTAAAGGAAGCACTTTAATGGCTTCTGTTTAGAATATCCAAATTCCCATCATCACTACTCTTTATGTTTTGGGACCATTATTAAGTGAAATGAGGGTTCTTTGAGCATAAGTACTGCAATTGTGGATCTGATAACTCAGCCAACTAAGTGACTGACAGTGTGGATACATACAATGAACAAGAAAAATTCACGTCCCAGCAGGATGCAGCAAGATAATGCAACCTTTAAAACTTATGAATTATTTGTCCGGCCAGTGTGGTTCAGTGGTTGAGTGTTGACTTATGAGCCAAGAGGTCACGCAGTTCAGTTCCCAGTCAGGGCACATGCCAGGGTTGCAGGCTCGATCCCCAGTGGTGGTGGCATGCAGGAGGCAGCTGACCGGTGATTCTCTCTCATTGATATTTCTGTCACTTCCTTTTCCTACCTCTCTGAAATTAATAAAAATATACTAGGAAAAAGAAGTTATGAAATGTTGATTTCTGGAATTTTCCATTTAGTTTCTTCAGACCATGGTTAACTGAAAACCATGGAAAGCAAAACCAGGGATAGGTGTTATGTAGTTTAATAGGTTGTTTTTTAAAGGCATTGTTGAACTTTTTGTTGCAGGTCAGCAAACTTCTCGTAGAAAGCTGTTTCTCTTTGCGGGGAAAACCCCTATCTCTAAAAATATTAATAGGCTAGCTACCCTATTTGTCTTTGTAGTAAGGGATATTATATAGCCATTTTTATTTTATTTTACTTTTTTTTATGTTTTACTGATTGCAGAGAGAAGGGGAAGGGAGAGGGAGAAGGAGAAACATCAATGTGAGAGAAAAACATTGATCAGTTATCTCAAACCAACAACCTGAGTATGCCTCGAACCAACAACCTGAGTATGTGCCCTGACGGGGAATAAAACCTGCAACCTTTTGGTGTACCTCCAACCAACTGAGTCACAGTGGCCAGGGCATGTGTATATATATATTAGGGGCCCGGTGCACAAAAATTTGTGCACTCGGGAGGGTCCCTTAGCCCGGCCTGTGCCCTCTTGCAGTCTGGGACCCCTCAGGGGATGTTCACCTACTGGCATGCCTGGCCAGCCTGGGTGAGGGGCTGATGGTTGTTTGCAGGCTGGCCAAGCCCCCAGTGGGGACCCTCACCCCATTGGGGTGTGGCCAGCCTGGGTGAGGGGCTGAGGGCCGTTTTCAGGCTGCCCACAGCTCCCACTGACCCAACATCCCAGTGAGGCTGGCTGGAAGCAGGTTTCTGGGGTTTATTTATCTTATATAATTGAAATGTTGTTGGCGTGAGCCAAGGCCTAGGCAGGCATTGAAGCCTTCTGTTTGCTTCAGCTCCATGGCTTCTATAATTGAAACACTGTTGCCATGAGCGGAGGCCCAGCTGGCCTAGGCAGACAGTTGCAACGGAAGCCTCCTGTTTGCTCTAGCTCCCTGGCTGCCAGCCTCCATCTTGGCTGGGTTAATTTGCATGCGGCCCCTCTGATTGGCTGGTGGGTGTGGCTTAGGAATCTCAGAGTAGTGTTAATTTGCATATTACTTTTTTATTAGCATAGATAGCCTTCTTGAATCTCGGGTCCATCTTTCTGGAAATTTTTCTTCCAGAAGTTTATGTAAAAATCCTTTTGGGTTCAGGTGTATAGGCAATACACTTGTCATCTTTTATTTGTCTGAAATGTTTTCATTTCACCTTCTTTAATATATTCTCACCTAGTGCACAACTCTAGCTTAATTCTCTCAGCACTTTGAAGATGATTTTCCAGTTTTCTAGTTTTCATTGCTGCTGCTGAGTAGCCTTCTGTCAGTTATTTGAGGATGTTCTGTCTTTGTGCTTTTTCCAGGAGCATTTGTGGTAGTGTTCTGATAGTCATTCTTTGCCTGTGGGCTCTCCTAGGCTGACTGGAAAGGTTGGAAGTGTTGCCAGAAGACTACTAGGTGCTTGAGAGATTTTACCAGCAGGGTTAAGTAATTGATCAGTTCCCTCATTTGCTTTTCTCATGGTCATTCAGGATTATTAAGAGTTGGATTGGGATGGGCTAGGTACTCTGTAACAGCCTTTCTGACCTTTCCTCTGTGCCTAGCAAAGCCCAGCCCTGGAACCCAAATGATGGGAGAGAGTCTGTCTTCAAGGGATGCTAATGAAGCTCTGGATGCAAAAAGTAAAGCTAAACCCTATTGCTGCCTCCAGACTTGGTAATTCCTTCTAAGCTATTTAGGGCCTTTTGCAGCTTTTTTTTATGTCAAACTGTCTTTAGAGGCTAAGATGAATACAGGTTGAGTCACTGTCACTTCCTGTTAATACATAGGAGGGAGGAACAAGTATTGCATAAATTTTTGTGTTTTCTTTGCAGAATGCGCCTTGTCTTGTTCTGGCTGCCCGGCATGCTAGTGCTTCCTCCGCGGTAAGTTTTTGGGGGAAAAAAGACTGAGAATCATTGATGCAGCCTGATCCTGGGTTAGGGTTGGGGATGGTTTGGCTACTACCCAGATTCATCATTATTCTAATCTTCTGGAGGAATTTATTGTTATTGTTGTTATAACTATTACTGCTATTTTAAGAAGTCATTTATTCAATAGTGTAATGAGATGAGAATATAAAATATTTTTGCCTAATCTTTTTAAAAATTTATTTTTTAAATGACTGCAATTTCCTGGTTCATAGATCGATGCTCAACCACTGAGCTTGCCAGCCGAGCATTCCTAATCTTTTTTTTTTAATTGCTAAATTAAAAATTGCCATTTTAATCATTCCTAAGTGTATTAGTTCAGTGGCATTCAGTACATTCACATTATTGCACAACCATTAGCACTGTCTATCCCCAGAAATTTTTTATATTTCCAAATTGAAATTCTGTATCCATTTAAACAACTCCCTATTCTCCTTTCCCTCTGCCAAGTTCTTTTAATTGATTTTTGGAAAGACAGGAAGGGAGAGAGAGAGAAACATCAATTTTGTTATTCCACTTACTTATGCATTCATTGCTTGATGGCTTCTATGTGCCCTGACAGGGAATCAAACCCAAAACCTTGGCATATCAAGACACTACTCTGACCAACTAAGCCACCCTGCCAGAGCTCCACCTAATTCTTTTAACCACATATGTACAGAGTAGTTGACCAGTCTTCCCTGGCAGGTAGAGAAAACCAAGTTATACAAAAACAGTGTTCATATACCTACTTTGCAGGTAATGTAGTCAGCATTTTGACCATAACTTCGCCTATTTCTCTTTAGAATTTGAAAGATGTGTTGGCTGACCTGATACCTAAGGAGCAAGCCAGAGTTAAGACCTTCAGGCAGCAACATGGAAAGACAGTGGTGGGCCAAATCACTGTGGACATGGTAAGGGTTGTGGGAATTTGGCTGGAAAAGTAGCTCTGTAATGTGCTTTAGCAAAAGTATCGTTCTCTTCACTGACTATTCAAAAGCATTCTGTTCTATATAAGGAAATGTTGGTGCTTAGTAATTTTTATTAGAAATGAGACTTATTTTTACAGATTTAATAGTAGAACCTAATTCACCTATGGGAGCAGGAATGAAATTTCTATTTCTCTTTCCAGCCCTCTAGGTTGTGGGGCCGGGGCTCTCTGTCTTTGAGTCGATGTTGTACCGACCATCCAGGTCTTCTAGACGGCTTTTGGATGGCTTATCTTCTAGCCCTAGGAGTCTGAGCAGCTCAGATGATAGCTCCACAGCAGTGTTTAGCCATTAGTCTCTCATCTCCTTCCCCTATAAAGGATCCCATTCTGTTTACTTTGGTTGATGGGAGTGAGGGAGTAACAGTGGGCAAGAGAAAAAATAAAATTCAACAGAAAAAGGAAGCAGAGGCAGAAACATCAAATAAAGATAGTTATTTCTCAGTTTAAAATTTTCATTTTCAACATTAGTAGGTTCCCTTTCAAAGTCCCATACTGTAATAAGTTAACTCATTGGAAATCATCTTTCCCAAATAAAGTCTTGCAAGTCAGAGATAAATGACCTCTCCCAGATCCCATGAAGCACTAACAACTCTAGCCTGAATTATTCTGACTATTGGTTGCATCCTCTTCTTTTCTTTAGATGTATGGTGGCATGAGAGGCATGAAGGGATTGGTATACGAAACATCAGTTCTTGATCCTGATGAGGTAAGAGACCTTCATGTTAATCACTATTAATTATTGTGTTTACTGACTATTGTGCACACCGTGTTTTAGACCACTAAGGGTAAGGAGAACGAAATAAAGCACCTACCTTTATATTTTGGAAACTTGAAAATAGGTATATATGAAATAACTGAAAAATAAGTTTACCTTTTTAATTAACTAGTAAAAGTACAAAACAGAATAAGTTTTATGAAGATTTAAGTTTTAAAAGTTCTACCCTAATTTGTTGAAATGTCTGATAAGAGTGAGACCAGTCAATTATTTCCAGGCTAATAAATTTATGTTGTATAACATTCTCACTCTTCTCCTTCAAGGGCATCCGTTTCCGTGGCTACAGTATCCCTGAATGTCAGAAACTGCTGCCCAAGGCTAAGGGTGGGGAAGAACCCCTGCCGGAAGGCTTATTTTGGCTGCTGGTAACTGGGAAAATCCCAACAGAGGAACAGGTAAAGCAGAAGGACATTGGCCTTTCTCATTCCTCTCCTTTGCTTTTCTCTCATTTCTAACACTTAATCCTGACCTGGCAGTTGATGGTAATTTATAGAGATGTACGGTGAACGGAAGGAATCAGAGCAGAGTTCTGCGTATAAGTGGATTGGGTTGAATTTGCTTGTATTTTCTTATTCATATGTCACTTCCTTTTTCTCTTCTTTTTTCTCCTCTTGTTTATAGGTGTCTTGGCTCTCAAAAGAGTGGGCAAAGAGAGCGGCTCTGCCTTCCCACGTGGTCACCATGCTGGACAACTTTCCCAATAATCTACACCCCATGTCTCAGCTCAGTGCAGCCATTACAGCCCTCAATAGTGAAAGCAACTTTGCCCGAGCATATGCAGAGGGCATCAACCGAACCAAGTACTGGGAGGTAGGTAATTTTGGTGCAGTGATTGATGTGTGATGGGGATTCAGAGAATAGAATGTGAAGGAAGAAAAAGAATATAGAATCTTTAGGAAAATTTACTCCTGAGTTATGCTAGAAACATATTTAACTATTTTTTATTGTGGCTTGCTTTTTGTCTTTGGGTATATGGAGCATGCTTTCTATCACCAAAGTTGTTATTTTGTTAAGAATGGTATAGATGTAAAAAAGAAATTATAATTCTGTAAAACCCTGTTGAAATATGTACACAGGGCTGTTGGAACATTGAAAAGGATGTGACTTTGCCCACTATGCATTTGCTCTCCAGTCGGGGCACATGAAAGAATCAACCAGCCCAGCCAGTGTTGCTCAGTTGTTGTGCATCGACCCATGAATCAGGAGGTCATGGTTTGAATCCCCATCAGGGCACATGCCTGGGTTGCTGGCTCAGTCCCCCAGTAGGGGCATGCAGAAGGCAGCCAATCAGTGATTCTCTCATCTTTTTTTTTTTTTTAATTGATTTCAGAGAGGAAGGGAGAGGGAGAGATAGAAACATCAGTGATGAGAGAGAATCATTCATTGGCTGCCTCCTGCACACCCCCTACTGGTTATCAAGTCTGCAACCCAGGCATGTACTCCTGACCAGAATCAAGCCTGAGACCCTTCACTCTACAGGCCAACACTCTATCCACTGAGCCAAATCGGCCAGGGCTCTGTCATCATTGATGTTCCTCTCTCCTCTCCCTTACTCTCCCTGAAATCAATAAAAAATTCTTTAAAATAAAAATATTACAATTAAAAAAAATAGAATCAACCAATAATGCATAGATAAGTGGATCAACAAATTAATGTTTCTCTTTCACTTCCTTCCTCTCTCTCAAATCAATCTTTTAAAAAAATATATTTAATTGGTTTTTTATAGAGAGGAAGGGAGAGGGATAGTGAGTTAGAAACATCGATGAGAGAGAAACATCGATCAGTTGCCTCCTGCACACACACCCCACTGGGGCTATGCCTTCAACCAAGGTATATGCCCTTGACCGGAATCAAACCTGGGACACTTCAGTCCACAGGCCGATGCTCCATCCTCTGAGCCAGACCAGTTAGGGCTCAAGTCAACTTTTTAAAAAAATTTTTAAAAAGAAAGAAAAGGATATGATTTAACTACAGGGTCCCTGAGGAGGATTTTATAATACAGGCTCACACTAAATTCAAATGGTCCCATGTCTTCCTCTTCAAATGAAAATCTTGAGAATGGCAACTAAGGCAATTCTAGAGTCTGGGAGGACTAATGCCAATCAACCACAGTTCTGAACTAGCCCATTCAAGATCCTATCAGGAGTGGGAGGGTAGTTAGTATCTCAGAAGTGAGATCCAGGATTCTGAGATTTATTTTCTGAAAATGAAATATTTGTACTCTGTAGTTGTAGGAGAAGACTATTGTGCTTTGTCCCAATACAGAATATCTAATTCCTTCCATCTTCTTTGCAGTACCCCATATACTCATAAACACTGAGTAAAGTACAAGATTTCTGGTTAAGTTTACAGGAGTACATCTCATTTTCTTTTGTTTCTTATTCAGAGACAGGTAATGTAGGAACACAAGAGTTCTCTTTTACAAAACAGGTATGCTAAATGATTTTGATAATAAGATGCCAGCCACCAAGTGGTCCTGAAAGAATCTACTGTGATGCAAGACACAGAATGGTCTGTGGGCCATACCGTGGTCCACTAGTCTGATGAAATTCCCTTGGGATTTTGTCAAATCCTGCTTCATTTGGTTGGTCAATATTTATTTGATGCCAACTGTGTATAGAGAATTATGTTTGCTCTTGGGGGAAGAAGGGAGGGAGAGTTTGCAATTGATATTAGTCTTGTTTGACATTGAGGAGGAGGAGGAGTGTATTGGAGTGGCACAGAATATTTACATTCACAAGTACTTAAAGTATTTATAGAGCTGCACCTCAGTAGATTCAGAAAACTATATAACCTGAATATATTGCTTTTCATTTCCCCCTTTTTTTAAATTAAATTTATTGTGGTAATGTTGCTTAATAAAATTATATAGGTTTCAGGTATATAATTCTACAGATACATCATATATTACACTGTTTGTTTACCACCCCAAGTCAAGTCTCCTTCCTCATTTTCTTTTTTTAAAGGCTGTTCACGTGATTGTTAATCTGTGTGGGTCACCATAACACAAAAGATTAAATCAAGACCTACAGTTCCTTAGCCAGTTTGGCTCAGTAGATAGAGCATCGGCCTTCACACTGAACGGTTCTAGGTTCAGTTCTGGTCAAGGGCATGTGCCAGGTTGGGGCATGCAGGAGACAGCCAATCAGTTATTCTCTCTCATTGATGTTTCTGACTCTTTTTCCCTCTCCCTTTGTCTCTGAAGTCAATAAATGTATATACATATTTTTTAAAGCTAAAAAAAAAAATAAAGACCTATAGTTCTTCTGTCTTAAAACTCATCTTTAGAAATTTACCACCCAGAAGTGAGTTTCTACTTGATTGTCATGAGAGGAGAAAACAGCTTCTTCATACTTACTAAGTACTAGGGGCCTGGTGCACAAAAATTTGTGCATTCGGGCAGGGGGTGAGGGGGGTCCCCTCAGCCCAGCCTGTGCCCTCTTGCAGTCTGGGACTCCTCAGGGGATGTCCACCTGCTGGCGTGACTGGCCAAGCTCCTGAGTGGGGACCTTCATCCCATGGGGGTGTGGCCAGCCTGGGTGAGGGGCTGAAGGCTGTTTTCAGGCTGCCCACATCCCTTTCAGGGTTCGGGTCTCTACTGGGGTGCCTGGCCAGTTGGGTGAGGGCTGAGGGCCATTTTCAGGCTGGCCACATCCCCTTCAGGGAGGGGGTCCCTGCTGGGGTACCTGGCCAGCCTGGGTGAGGGGCTGATGGCTGTTTTCAGCTAGGCTGGCTGGAATTTATTTAACTTCTAAAGTTGAAACTTTGTTGTTTTAACTGGAGCCCAGGTTGGGTTGCCCCTGACAACCCAGGCTCCCAGCACTTCCTTGAGCCCAAGGCTGGAAGCAGGTCTCTGGGGTTTATTTATCTTCTATAATTAAAACTTTGTTGTGGAAATTTTGTTGCCACAGCCAGCCTAGGCAGACAAGAACTTTAGCTTCCTGCATTGCTGGGGCAAGCCTCCTGCTTGTTCCAGCTCCATGGCTGCTGGCCGCCATCTTGGCTGGGTTAATTTGCATACAGTTGCTCTTATTGGCTGGTGGATGTGGCTTAGGTGTAACGGAGTGGGTGTCAATTTGCATATTACACTTTTATTAGATTAGAAGATTCTTAAAGTATACACACTACAAGACACTCCCCAGGCGTCCAAACATGCTGCATTGCTTCACACTGTCCTTTGTCGAATCAGTAAAATGTGCTCCTCTGCTTGCTGTTGCCTCCATTTCAGCATAGCCATTGATTGTTCTACCATCATCTATTTGTGAGTTGTCATTTAAGTTTGCCAATTTTCTGGAGAGTATAAGCTATAAGTGATGTATTTTGTCAGCCTTAGGATATGTGTCTAATACGTTCACACTACACAAAAATTAGCACTGGGTTTTGGTGCTTTAGCTTAGTGGCGCTTGATGCTCTTTTTGGTGCTACATTTTGTATCATTTTTAAAAATATGTTTTTATTGATTTCAAAGAAGAAGGGCACCTCTTGTAACTCTTACAAGTAAAGGTCAGACATGCTATTTCAGGTCAGTTTTCTGTTTTGGTTAATTTAACACTTTGTAATCGGGCATTTTCCCGCCAAATTGCATCGTAACACAGGGCTTTTTTTGACATTTTCTCACCAAAATTAGACTTTCCATAAAATATTCATATCTTTCGATCTATTTGATTTTTTTTTATGAGGCTTTCAGTGTTTTAGTTTAAAAAGAGGTCTCTATTTATTTACTTTGCAAAATATGTGTTGACAGTCTCCCCAGTGGATCCGATTTTACTTGTTTCCCACAAAAAATGTGTTAAACATGGACTGTTTGAGAAGAATTACATTATAGCATTCAGCTGGTTATTTCTGTTGAAAAATTTATGTTATATTTCAAGAGAATAATCTGCCCTAGCTGATTTGACTCAGTGGATAAAGTGTCAGCTTGCAGACTGGAGGGTCCTGGGTTTGATTCTGGTCAAGAGTGCATGCCCAGGTTGTGGGCTCGATCACCAGTTAGGAAGCATATGATTTTTGTCCAGTCTCTTCCCGCACCCCCCACACCCCTTTCCCCCCGAGAATTGTCAGTCCACTCCCTTTCTATGCCCAATTCTATTCTATTCACCAGTTTATTCTGTTTATCAGATATTTTATTCCCTTGATTTTTAGGTTCACTTGTTCATAGATATATATTTGTTGTTCATAATTTTTATCTTTACCTTTTTCTTCTTCTTAAAGAATATCTTTCAGCATTTCATATAATACTGGTTTGGTGGTGATGAGCTCCTTTAGCTTTTTCTTATCTGTGAAGCTCTTTATCTGACCTTCAATTCTGAATGATAGTTTTGCTGGGTAAAGTAATCTTGGTTGTAGGTACTTGCTATTCATCACTTTGAATATATCTTGCCACTCACTTCTTTCTGGCCTGCATAGTTTCTGTTGAGAAATCAGCTGACAGACGTATGGGTGCCCCCTTGTAGGTAACTTTTTCTTTTGCTGCTTTTAAGATTCTCTCCCTGTCTTTTGCTCTTGGCATTTTAATTATGATGTGTCTTGATGTGGTCCTCTATGGATTCCTTCTGTTTGGGGTTCTTTGCTCTTCCTAGACTTGTAAGTATATTTCTTTCATCAGGTAGGGAAAGTTTTCTGTCATTACTTTTTCAAATAGGTTTTTAATATCTTGCTCTCTCTCTCTTCTTCTGGCACACCCATAATTCAGATGTTGGTACACTTGAAGTTGTCCCAGAGGCTCCTTACACTATCTTCACATTTTTGGAGTCTTTTTTCTTTTTGCTTTTCCAGTTGTGTTGTTTTTTGCTTCTTCGAATTTAAAATCTTTAACTTGATTCTTGCGATCATCTAGTCTGCTGTTGGATCTCTGTATAATATTCTTTATTTCAGTCTGTATGCTTAATATCTCATTGGTCCTTTTTCATATCCTCGAGGGTCTCACTAGATTTATCGAGGATCTCACTAAATTTATTAGTGGTTTCTAGGAAATTCTTGAAAAACCTTGTAACAGTGATTTTGAACTCTATATCCAGTAATTTGCTTTCTTCCATTTTTGTCATTTGTGACCTGTTTCTTTACCTCCACAGTTTGGCTGCTTCCCTGTGTTGATAGAGTGGCTTTCTGTGCTAGGTGTCCTATAGGGTCCAGTGGCTCAGCCTTCCCAATTACCTGAGGTGGACACTCTTGGTGCACCCCTTAAGGGCTTTGTGCACAGTCTTATTGTAGTTAAGCCTTGATTGTTATTGGTATCACTGGGAAGAATTGACCTCCAGGCCAATTTGCTGTGAGAATCAGTGGTGTCTATGGCTGGAGACACCCTTATGGGACAAGACTTTCTTCAGTGGGGCTTTGATGCTCACCGAGTCTGCCCCCTAAGTGTGTCCCTTATGGATCTGAGGAGTTGTAATCTGGATGGTCCCACTCTGACCACTGAGTACACTGGTTCTTGGATTTCTAAGGAGATGCTAATTTAGCCTCTGCCCAAGGCTACCCAGCAGGAGCTATGGAGAGATCTGCAGATTCCTCTCCTTTGTTTGGGGTTTGGAGGTTTCCAGATGAGGCCCAGCTGTGAAGCAATGCAGGCTTCCGTGGGGCCTTGGGCCTTCTTTTGGATATTCTGTGTCTGTCTGATCAGGTTCAGTTTGTTAGGTAATTTTAGGTTGCAAAGAGCCAGGCCATTCATATGCAAAAGCTGCTGTGTGCAGCTGGGGTGGGGCAGGGTCTCGGGGAATCAACAGGGTGGAGCAAACAGCTATGGCTGATCCTCAGCCCTGCCCTAAGAGGCCCCAGGTATCAGGATCCTGTGGTAATCGCTGCAAGCACCTCTGAGAGAAAGCGCCCTCAAGGTCTGCCCGATGCCAGATAGTCTAGTTTCTCCCCATATGAGTCTGGGTACCCAGAGACTTGCCTGGAACTGGAGTTCAGAGCAGTCGGGAGCTTGAGTCTCCCTCCTGATTAAAAAAGACAACCTCATCCTCAGTTGCCAGCCCTTTCCATGAGCACCTCCGTACTTCTGTACCTCCTCTGAGTCTCAGTGTGCTTTTCTCTTTCCTTCTAGTTGTAGAATTTCCACTCAGCCAGCCTTCCTGTGGTTCTGGATGATGTCCGTTTTGTCTTTAAGTTATAGGGGTTTTTTTTAAGTTGTAGTTTTAAAGTGGTTGACGAGGCAGCAATTTCAGGTGTTTATCTGCTACCATCTTGGTTACAGCCTCCAACATTTTTTCTATTACAGTTCATATGACTTTAGATAGTGTAACCTCTTGAGTTGAGTTAGGACTCTTTCTATTTGGCTTACCTTCACTCAAGACCAGGAAATTACTATGGTACAACCCAGCTGTTTAATTGTGAAGTAGCCTTAAGTAAATGTTGAGTAAAATTTGGCAAGTAGCTGGCAGATCAAGTTTTGCTTATAATACCACCTTCTTTAAGGTCTATTACAATATATGAGGTCTTGAAGCTGTTTATAATCAAATCATCCTAACACCTAACAGCTCTTGAAAACATGCTAAATATACTTAAGTGCTTTATGTTCATCATCTGATTTAATCCTCAACACACCTCTATGAGGTAGATAACGTTCTTCCCATTTTACTAACTGGGAAATCTGAGGGTTGGAAAAGTTAAGTAGAGATAAGATTCAAATGTGAGTTTGCTCTACTCTGGGCTCTCTTCACTATTAATACTAGCTTTTTTTCTTCTGTGTCTTCTTAATAATGATTGATAGCTAAGTTACTTAGCCAGAATTTTACTAGCATTAGAGATTGTGGCTCTCCATGACAGTTATGGTCAATTTTATTCCAGACAGTTTGTGATGGTGGTGTGTTTTAATGTCTTTTTCCTAAGGCTTTGTAGATAATGAGTTGGTACAAACTAAAATAGCACTCCAATCTTTGCTTATTAAAGAGTGAATAAGCAAGAGTTCTCTGCCAAATTTTTTTATTGTTGCTCTTTTTGTTTTTAACTTCTTTAACTGTACAGCATTGACCACTACAAAAAGGGTAAGGATCCCACACTGTTATACCTGGTCTGATACTTTATAAATTTCATCCTCACTGGTAGAAGTTGAAACAATCTCATTTTTGTAGTTTCTTTATGATGTGGCCATTCATACATTCCAAATGATTTTAAAAATTAGTATATACTTCACAGATACCAGTTTGCCTAGCCTGAGATCCTGTTCTTGTCATTCTGCTAGTGAATCTAGTCCCTTAGAACTGCCTATCCGTGATGCAGGCTTTAGAAGTAACTTACTTCCATGGGGGATGTAAATCTGCAGAGGTATAGTTAAGAATGTGATTGTCATGTAAGGAATCTGAGTACTTACAGAGTGTTAACTTATTTCTTACTTAAGTATTTCTTAC
>PVJC01032462.1:0-19921 GCA_004026665.1 Murina feae
AAAATAAAATAAAATAAAATAAAAAGAATTTTTTTAAATTAAGATAAAAGAAAATTTGTTTAAGTCAGGAATATTTTCCCTATTTCCCCTCAGTGATTCAGATTTACTGGATTATAAACATTTTTGTTTTGTTTATATATGGAGTTGTCAAAAGTTGAGGTTAGATTATAAAACTAATAACATTTTTTAGTATATTCTTCTAATATTAAAATACATGGTCACCAAAAAGAGGCATCCAGAGGACACTTACTTTCTTATATGTGTTAATATTTATTTTATATATTTCCCTCAAGAGTTACTCATTTATTTTAAACTAAGTATCATCTTGGTCCTTAGGAAGTGGTTGTGTCCCTGAGGGCTATCCTATATAATAAAAGCCTAATATGCTAAGTATCCAGTCATCTGTTCAACCAATCAAAGCATAATATGTTAATAACTAGGGGCCCGGTGCACAAAAATTTGTGCACTCTGGGGGTCCCTCAGCCCGGCCTGTGCCCTCTTGCAGTCTGGGACCCCTCAGGGGATGTCCACCTGCTGGCGTGCCTGGCCAGCCTGGGTGAGGGGCTGATGGCTGTTTGCAGGCTGGCCAAGCCCCCCAGTGGGGACCTTCACCCCATGGGGATGTGGCCAGCCTGGGTGAGGGGCTGAGGGTCGTTTTCAGGCTGCCCACAGCTCCTATTGACCCACCGTCCCAGTGAGGCTGGCTGGAATCAGGTTCTGGGGTTTTTTTAATCTTCTGTAATTGAAACTTTGTTGCCTTGAGCAGAGGCCCAGCCGGCCTAGGCAAGCAGTTTCAACTCCATCGCTGGTGCAACGGAAGCCTCCTGTTTGCTCTAGCTCTGTGGCTGCTGGCCGCCATCTTGGCTGGATTAATTTGCATACAGCTGCTCTGATTGGCTGGTGGGCATGGCTTTGGCTGGTGGGCGTGGCTTATGTGTAATGGAACGATGGTTAATTTGCATATTACTCTTTTATTAGATTAGATATGCTAAGGCCACTCAACCGCTGACTATGATGTGCACTGATCACCAGGGGGCAGATGCTCAATGCAAAAACTGCCCTCTGGTGATCAGTGCACTCCCACAGCCAACCTCCCACAGCCAGCCAACCTCTCCCAGTCCCTCCCCCTGGCCAGCAAACCTGCAGTCCCTCCTCCTGTCCCTCTGGCCCCATCCAGCAGGCCCTGTCTAGCAGTCGGCAGGCCCCCAGGCCCCAGCTGGCAGCCCCAGCAGCCCTGCCCAACAGGACTGGGTGAGATGGCCACCAATAGACCCTGATCGCCGGCCAGGCCTAGAGACCCCACTGGTGCATGAATTTTGTGCACCAGGCCTCTAGTCTTGTGAATAAAGAAATTAGAGGAACAGTTGAAAATGGGTGACGAGAAATTTCAGTTCTGCCACCCACTTTCTTTTTTATAATAGATTTTTATTGATTTTTAGAGAAAGAGGAAGGAGAGGGATAGAGAGATAGAAACATTGATGAGAAAGAAACATCATCTATTGGTTGTCTCATGCACACCCCTGGGCATGTGCCCTCTGCCGCCCACTTTCTAAGTATACACCATTCTGGCTAGGAAACCTGAACTTCCAGTTCAGTTAGGTTCTTAGGAAGAGTAACAAATACGACCTCACTCTGAACTTCACCTCAGGAGGCAATAAGGGATTAGAATCCCTTCTGAAGTGTAATCATTCAGAAGGACCCCCCAAAATTGAACTTGGTTCTTTAGAAAATACACTATGCTAGTCTATTAATTGTCTTTTACAAATCCCATCTTTTACCGGGCAAGTGACACATGTAAGTGCAGTTCATTATTAATAATACAGTGCATGTTCACTACTCAAAGGCAGGAACTATAAAGTAGTTTCTTAGAACATCATCTTTGGAGAGTGATTTCTGTGCTGTAACAACAATAGTCTACAGTTAACAGATCCTCTAGTTTGAAAACAGAAAATTTTGACTAAAATTTGTACATATACAAAACAGTATAACCATTCATTAAGTTGATGGCTTATTGATTATTGGTTTGTTATAGAGATGAGTTTATTGATTCTAGCTTAATTGCAGAGTAGGGTGAGTTAGGAGAAAGCTGGACTGATTCTGAGGAATCACTAGTGCAAAAGCTTCCTAGGCTCCACTGGGAGTTGGGACATGTACCTAAGTCAACTTTAGGTATGGTGTGGGCCTTACCATGTTAGAAAAGGCATCCCCTGTTCTGCTTTTGGAATCTACTCAACCTCTTAAAATCACTTCAGTCTTATTCTCTCATTTGGTGGAAATAGAGGAAATACTGGGGATAGTGTTAGTACTAAGAAATATACTTACATATTACTTTGATATTTATGAAGGATTTTCTTATTTTCAAAGTTAAGAATACCCCAAGTAAAAAGTATTTTAGAAGAATATTGTTTTTTGTGGGATAGCATATGAATAAATTTAGAGAAGAATATGATTTACAAATGAGAAATTGTAATTCCTGTGGCCAGTGGTGAATACTTCTTAAAATATTGCTTTCTTGTCTATAGAAAGCATGTCATTAATATTCTTAGCTATTGGAGTAGACTGGTTTTGAGCGTATCTTGGGATACTAAATACTAAAGCTGATTGATTGTATACTACACATTACTTGTCCACATAACTTGTCCACATAAATTGTAAGAAACAATTTTAAAAGGGTTAGAGAACTTTGTCTATGAAAACAAAAAGTTGGAAACAATTCAAATGTCCATTGATAGTGGAACAAATACATAAATTTGTAATCATTTGATGGAATATTATGCAGCACTGTAAATTACTACATCTGCATGCATCAACAATTTTAAATAGGTCAATATCTCTGATGAACATAGGTGCTAAAATCCTCAACAAAATATTAGCAAATGAGCTCCAGCAATACATTAAAAAGATCATACACTATGATCAAGTGGGATTTTTTTCTGGGGATGCAAGGTTGGTACAATATCCACAAATCAATAAATGACATAACATCACATAAAACAAATTGAAGGATAAAAATCACATGATCATATCAATAGATGAGGAAAAAGCTTTTGATGGAATTCTGCAGCCATTTATGATAAAAACTATCAGCAAAGTGGGAATAGAGGGAACATACCTCTATGTAATAAAGGCTGTATATCACACACCCATAGCCAACATCATCCTCGATAGGCTGTCACAGGGGTGTGGGTTGAGGGCAGAGTGAAAAAGATGAAGGGATTAAGAAGAAAAGGAAAAAAAATGCTTATTAACACAGACAACAGTATGATGATTATCAGAGGGAAAGGGGTGCAAGAGAAGAAAGGGTTAAGGAAGGATGAATGGTGACATAAGGAGACTTGACTTGGAATGGTGAACACAAAATACACTATACAGATCTTTTATTGTAGAACTAGGGACCCGGTGCATAAAAATGGCAGTAAAATGAAAATGATGTGTTTTTACATATGTTCTTTTAATGTTATCATAAGTGATTATACCATAAATATAATTAAGGGAGGGGGGAAGAACAGTTCCTTTCAGTTTGTGAAATGCATACCTATTCAATTTATATCATATTTGATTTTCAGGACACCATAAGAATTAATGTAACTACCCTGAAAGATGATGGGGAGGTATCTAAAGAACAGGTTTGTCTCCTTTGTTTTTAATATATCATTTAGCTAAATATTATGTAGCCTATTTTAATTTAGATAATGTATTTTTATATGAAGAGTTGTTGTCATTTATAAACCATATGTATATGCTGCTTTATTTTAAGGTTGTTCTTAACATAACCTATGAGAGTGGACAGGTATATGTAAATGACTTCCCTGTAAATAGTGGTGTAACCCGAATAAGCTGTCAAACTTTGATAGGTGAGTACTACTAAATTATTTCCATAATTTTGCTGTTTTTAATAATTGCAAATTAGTAAAACACAGTTCTTTGATGTTATATATTTTCATTTTTAATTAATTTACATTATTACTAATTACTGTTACTATTATTAGTAATTTACATAATTACTCTTTTCAGTTTACATTGATTATTTCTGCATATTCACATTTTTTCATGAGATTGACATTGATGGAACTGTATTTGTAGTAAGTTGATAGCATGTAAGACTGTCCATAGAGTAGTAAATGGAGATTTATAAGCAAGAGGCAAAATCCTGGGGAAGTGGCTTTTCACATTTGTGAGAAAGAAAAATTGTCTGATTCTTTAGTTTTCACTTTCTTCTACTCCTATGCCTGCATAATAGTTTTCTTTTTAACTTTTAAATTCTTTGAGTTGTTGAAAGACAAAATTTATTACATTGCAATGTGTACCATATTATTTGACTGAAATAAAAAATATGAGAAATATGTATATGTACATTTAAATATATGCATTTAAGATAGTAAATTTTTCTCTGAGCACTTATAGCCTGTACTTGTTTTAAATTTTTATTATCATTTAGTTTGTAGTGTTTTCTAAATGGTTTTGATATTTTCTTGTTCTGTGAATTGTTTCAGAAGCAGATTGTTTAATTTCCAAATACGTTGGGGTGTTTTCATCATTCTTCTTCATCTGATTGGTTTTTATATTAATTTACTGTTCTTTTAATGGTTACCCTTGAGATCAATAAACTAGTACTTTTCTCATTTCCCAAACAATGCGAATCTTAGAACACTTAAATTCCATTTATTCTCTTTCTGGTTTTGTGGTGTTATTGTCATGCATTTTAACTCTGTGTACATCATCATTATTGCTGCTGTTTCCTATGGTCCAGTACTCATGTATGTTTACCCTCACGGTTTCCATTTCCATTGCTCATTCTTCCTGAATCTCTGTGTTCCCCTCTGCGGAAATTTTCCCTTTACCTAAAGAATTCCCCTTACTATTTTTTTTAGTGCAGATTTGTTAGCAGTGAATTATGTAAGCTTTTATTTGTCACCTTCTGTAATTTCTGCTGAGAATCAGTGTGTCATTTCTCCATTGAGAATAATATTATTTTTCTGTTTTTTTCTGGTTGCTTTAAAGATTTTTTTTTCTTTGTCTTTGATTTTCAGTAGTTTTACTATGATGTGCCAAAGTGTGGGTTTTTTAATCTGTGAGTTAATGTGTTTTGTCAGTTTTGAGAAGTTTTGGGCCATTATCTTTCCAACAAATGAAACAGCAAAGTCAACGAGGAACAGTTTTATGAAGACTTAGTCAGATTGAGCTAAAATGCCAGGTTCTCAATAGAAATGTCTGCACCTATTTAAAATATTTACAAAAGTGAGTCTGTACCATCTAGAGATTTTGATTTATTAAGATTGAGGTAAGGCTCTGTTCTAGGTGTTTCTGATGCATAGTTAGAATTTAGAACCAGACCAGGTGTTTGAACATTTATATTTACTTTAAATTAAATGTTTATAATTGTGTATGGAGTCACTGTTTAACAAAAGCTATAGAACAAAAAGCTTGATGCATACTCCCAAGGAATTCAGCCTAGTCCCAGAAGCAGGTTTATAAGCAGAGAGCTACCATTAGTGCTTTAAAAATCAGAAAAGGTATGAACTCAGCATTGTAGGGATACAGTGCTAGAACTTCCTAAGTTGGAATTTATTTTTAAAATGTGTTTGGGGGAGAGTGAAACGTACAGAGCATTCCAGATAAAGGGAATAGCCCTCTAAAGGCACAGAATCAGTTTAAACCACTGGGTTTGCATTTAAAATATCCACTCTGTGTTGCATTTTAGCAAATAATCCTCAGATGATAACAGTTGAGGGACAGAAACTGAATGTTCTTTTGCAACAGTTTCATTGGTATCTGTTGATCTATCCTTTTTGTAGCACTTTCTGCCTTAGTAAGTAGCCATGAACTCTGTAAACTAGCTACAACTGCCACACCCCATCTCTACTCGGGCGGGAGGAGGGTTCTTAGCTAGAGAGGAACATGGTCATCCATTAATAGGGAGCTGTTACAGGGCTTTCCCACTTTCTTCCCCTTTCCTTCCCTTTCCAACAGTAACAGATCACTTACCAGGGAAAGAATTGAGCAAGAAAGTCAATTGTCTTTATTGTCTGAGCCCTATTACTGGATTTTGTGAGTGAATGAATGAATGAATGTGCTTACTTTGCACATGGCATTGACTATCTTCTGACCTGCTTTGTAAATAGTTACGCCATGCTGGTTAAGAAGGATGTTGCCAGTGTGGTGTTTCCTACAAAATCTACAGACCATCAAGCAGTTTTCCCTTTCAAATGACTAAGCATTGTAATGCTCCTCCAGGTCATCTTTGTTTTCATAAATCTGAAATATTAAATGAGGTCAGAGATGAAGAGAGCCTAAGAAATCAGCTTACAACTGTCTTGTTCCATATAAATATCATAAAAATAATCAAATACAGTAGCAGATTTATAGGCATTTTTTTGTTCAAAGCTGTCACCTTTTTTTTATAGTGAAGAATGAAAATCTAGAAAATTTGAATGAAAAAGAATATTTTGGAATTGTCAGTGTAAGGATTTTAGTTCGAGAGTGGCCTATGACATCTGGTTCCAGTTTGCGACTAATTGTCATTCAAGAAGAGGTAGTAGAGATTGATGGAAAACAAGTAAGATAATATGCTTATTAATTGGGAATTGTAAAGATTTGTGCTAGTTTTTTATGCATGTGTTCAATTATTATTTCTAACTTCATAGGAAGAAAGGTACCCTTAATGTTGCCTATATTTAGTTAGAATTTTTATTTGTTTTAGCATTTACTTATTTAGTATTTTGAAATCTTAATTTTTTATAAAATGATCATATTCATACATATCCGTATCACTTTAAAAACATTATAAACAGAGCAAGTAAGTAAAGAGATTGAATTTGGTTCATAACTGCTCCCATTTCCTCTGGCTAAGTCTCTCTAAACTAATGAAATAGAACTGAAAGCAAGCATATGTCAATGACTGCTACAGCACATAGGAGTATGATTAAAGTTGCAAATTAAATGCTTCAGAATGGGGAGGGGGCAATAAAAAGAAACTGTGTGAATATGGCAAGTTTCTTAGTTACAGAAATTAGGAGGGAAATTCTAGTTTTAAATTCTTAGGGGACTGTACCGTTATTTAAAATAAAGAGTAATTGCTTTCTTTTTTTTTTTTATAGGCTCAACAAAAGGATGTTACTGAAATTGATCTTTTAGTTAAGAACCAGGGAATACTCAGACATTCAAACTACACGCTACCTTTGGAAAAAAGCATGCTGTACTCCATTTCCAGGGACGATGACATTTTATTTACCCTTCCCAACCTTTCCAAAAAAGGTACTTTACAAGGCCATTATTGGCTTCTTTAGTTGGTAGATTTTAAATCATAGCTAATATGTTTGAAATAAGCTTCTTCCAGAAATGCTTTATAACATGTATTACTTTATATATCCATTTGAGGACTCTTGTTTTAAGTCTTAATAGAGTATTACCAATGCTGATTGTATAGGGATATTTTGCTGTAATTATCTACTCTTACTCTGGGTAATCATATAACATGTAATAAGATTATCATTCATTTAAAGGAAGAAGTATTCATTTTTTCCAATGAAATGCAATTTTTAAAAAGTTTGACTATGTGACAGAATCGTAACTGCTACAGTTTCCTTTTAATGGCCTTAGTTTATGGCTCCTTTCTTGCATTTAAATGTGAGTGACCACATCTGTTTATTTTTCTCCCATGGAAAGATTTACGTTCTTGCTCTCTAAATGGTATTGGCATAGCAGTCTTAGGCCTGGCAGAAGGCACGCCAGCACGCGTTTAGCATTTGGGTAACGTGGCTCTTCCTCCTCAGTAGAAAGTGTTAGTTCACTGCAGACCACCAGCCAGTATCTCCTCAGGAATGTGGAAACCACTGTAGATGGCGATGCTTTGCCTGGCAAATTACCTGAAACCCCTCTCAGAGCAGAGGCTCCATCTTCCTATAAGGTAAATTAGGTATTTTGGATTATCTTCACATTATAAACATGGTTTTTAAGAAAAGAGCATAATGAGATGAAAAGCATGTGGATTGGAACCATGGGACAGGGTTAATAATGAACTCGTAACTGTTTTAATGTGGTATTTTTAGGTATTTATTTTTCTTTTTCAAGTTTCATTTAATAATAATATAGTCAGATAATGATTATCAAAGCACTGGATTTCATTTTTTTTTGGATTTTCAGTTCCTGTCTTTCTCACACCCCCATTTGTCTGTTTATTTTATGACTCCCACCTTGCTGCACACACATGCATGGTGCCTAAGCACACCTGGGTAAGGGTGCACTTTCTGTTTATCTGTGCAATGGGACACCACTTAAGTCTCTAAAGCAGTGCCTATGTGATGCAGCTTCTGAAAGGATTAATAAATGGGTACAGATGTAAATATGCCTTGACACCTAGTAAGTACTCATTACCAATGACATTCTCCTGCTGATTGGGAAGTATTCAGGGTTCAGAGAGAGTATCCTGAGAGCTCTGTATATGTGGGCCAGGTCCTACACTCAAAGTAAGTTCCATTTAAATGAGCAGGGTCTGTGATTAGTCTTGGGATTCCAGAGATGGTTATTGAAAGTTCTCCATCTCACTCAAGATTGGGGTTGCTGAAAAAACCCAGGTCACTTTTTGCTGCCTGAACTCTTATGTAGTATCTTTACTCTGCCTACCTCACTTCCCTCAGAACAAGAGAGCCCAACAACAGACTGCTTTCAAAGCCCAGGCCATTGGTGCTGCCTTAGTGTCTTCCCTCTCTCTTTACTATAGCAACATGTTTTGCACACAGCAAATTCCCCATATGTGCCAAGAGCTGATACTATGATTCTCTTTCCTTTTCTCTTTTCCTTTTCTTGTCCTCTAACTATTGGAAACACATAGTTGACTCCAATCCATTTTGTATAAAGTAGACTAGCATAACCTCTGGTTATTTAGCAATTATTTTCACCTGGTGTATAGTTAGAGAACAGTATAAATAATTGTAAAGGATAGTAATATATCTGTGTCTTAGAATTGTAATATTTAAAATTATAAATAACTTCACTAAGGTAAGTTTTAAAATGAAATGCACTCATTAAAAAGAACAGTTAAGTTTTGACAAGTATAGACATCCACTACCACAGTCAAGATATAGAATATTATCACTCCAAAACTGGAATATGATTTTTAAAGTTTTTTAGAACTCAAATGAAATTTGCATATCTAATCAAAAGTTTTTTTTTAGGTGATGTGTCAGTGGATGGAAAAGTTGAGAAAAGATCTGTGCAGGTTCTGGAACAGTGTTTTCCCAGTATTCTTTATGTTTTTGAACGTCATGGTGGTTGGAATTATAGGAGCAGCTGTGGTAATAACCATCTTAAAGGTGCTTTTCCCAGTTTGTGAATACAAGTAAGTACTTTTTACTTATGAAACATTAGTATTTTTAGTGATTAATAACTGGATTGTAGTTACTGTATATTTTTTGCTTTTTAAAAAATTTTGTATTTTTCAATTACAGTTGACATTCAATATTATATTAGTTTCAGGTGTACTGCATAATGATTAGACTTTATATAACTTGCAAGGTGGTCCTCCCAGTAAGTTCAGTACCCACCTGACACCATAGATAGTTATTATAGCATCATTTACTATAGTCCCTATGCTGTACTTTTCATCCCTGTGACTATTCTGTAACTACCAATTTGTACTTATTAATACCTTTACCCTTTTCACCCATCCCCCCCAAAGTCCCTCCCATCTGGCAACCATCAATTTTTTTTCTCTGTGTCAGTTTGTTTCTGTTTTATAGTATTTTTTAGATTGCACATGTAAGTGAAATCATACAGTATTTGTCTTTGTCTGGCTTATTTCACTTAGTGTAATTCCCTCTAGGTCCATCCATGCTATAGCAAATGTTAAGATTCATTCATTTTTAGGCTGAGTACTATTCTGGTGTATAAATGTACATCTTCTTTATCTATTTGTCTATCAGTGGACACTTAGGTTGCTTCCATATCTTGGCTATTATAAATAATGCTACAGTAAACATAGGGAAGCATGTATCTTTTTTAATTTGTTCTTTGGATAAATACCCAGAAGTGGGATTGCTGTGTCATATGATAATTCTACTTGTAAATTTTTGAGGAATCTCCATACTGTTCTCCATAGTGGTTGTACCAGTTTACATCCCCACTAACAGTGCACAAGGGGTTCCCTTTTCTCCACCACCTCATCTACACTTGTTTGTTGAGTTATTGATGATAGCCATTCTATCAAGTGTGAGGTCATATCTCATTTTGCATTTCTCTGACTAGTGATGTTGAGCATCTTTTCATATGTCTATTGGCTATCTATATGTCTTCTTGGGAGAAATGTCTGTTCAGATCCTCTGCCCTTTTTTTAATTGGAGTCTTTGGGTTTTGGTGGGGTTTTTTTGGTGTTAAGCTCTATGAGTACTTTAATATATTTTGGACATTAACCCCTTATTCAATGTATCATTGGCAAATATCTTCCTCCATTCATGTTATTTCCAATAATGCTGTAGTGTTCGTTTGTTAATGTACATATATATCTTTACACATGTGTATTTATGTGGAGTAAATTCTAAAAATGAAATTACTGGATGAAAGAGTGTATGTAATTAACATTTCCTCAACACTGATAATAGTTTTTGCTGTGTGACCAAAAAATATAACCCATTTTAATTTACATTTTCCTCTTTTTTAAAAAAAAAAAAAATATTTTTATTGATTTCAGAGAGGAAGGGAGAGGGGGAGAAAATCAATGAGCCCTAGCCAGTTTGGATAGAACACTGACCTGCGGACCAAAGGGTCCCGGGTTCCATTCTGGTCAAGGGCACATGCCTTGATTGCAAGCTCCTCCCTGACCTGGGCCCTGATCAGGGCGCATGTAGGAGGCAACCAATTAATGTGTTTCTCTCACATTGATGTTTCTCTGTCTTTCCCTCTCTTCATTCTCCCTAAAAATCAATGGAACAATATCCTTGGATCAGAATTAACAACAACAAAATAGAAATATCAATGATTAGTATCTTTGATCAGCTGCCTCATACATGCCCCCTACTGGGGATCAAGCCCCAACCCGGGCTTGTGCCCTGACCAGTAATTGAACTGTGACCTTCTGGATCATAGGTGGATGCTCAACCACTGAGCCACACTGGCTAGGCTGCATTTTCTTAATAGCATCTTTGCTAGTCTAGGTGTAGCTAAATCTAGCATCTTTGTGATAGATAATTAGCTATATACATTCCTCATGTGACATGTCTTTTTATAGCATTTGCCTATTTTTCAATTGCATTGCCTTTTTAGTCATTAATATGTAGGGGCTCCTTTGTCTATTATACATCGATAATATGTATTGCAGAAATATCTTTTTTTTTTAATCCCAGACTACAATTTGTCTTTTGCTCTTGTGTATGGAATCCTATATCATATGGAAGTTTTACATTTGGAGTGAAAGCAATTCATGTTTTTCCTTTATGACTTCTAGGGTTTTTAGTGTTCCTAAGTAGACCTTTCCTATCTTAAAAAAACATGTTTTCTTAAAACTTACTTTTTTATCATCACTTTTAAGTTTAAGCTAGAGTAGTAACTGGCCCATTACTTGGAATGTTAACTTATTGTGAACTAAATTCCAATATACATTAGGTTTGTTTCTGGACTCTCTTCTTCCACTGATTTATTTAACTGTTCCTCTGATCATGGCAGTTTTATGTTTTTCTTCTTTGTTCTTACGATTCTGCATTCTCTTTTTATTTATTGTTGACAGTATTACAGATGTCTCCCATATTCTTCCTCTTTGCCCCCCCCTCAGCCCTTGTAATTATAATATTTCAATAAAACCTTTGTTAGCTTTTTAGGGCAGCTGTTTCTTCTCTCCACTGTTCTAAAAAATTATTACGGCAGTTCTTGCAGTTTCTCCCCAGTGAACTTTATAATCAGCTTGTTCAGTTTTATAAACTAACTTCTGTTGATGGTTTGATTAGGATGACATTGAACTTGCAGTTCAGGGTCTTGGATCCAATGCAAAGATCTTCCCTCAGGTCAGGGATGTTAGTAGCAAAAGGAGAAATGCTGTCTAAAGATCTAAGGTTCCATTAAGCAGTGAGTACTGTTTAGAAAGCTGCTTGGGCCTAATGTTTTTGCCCAGCTTGTGCAAGTCTAGGGCTCTAACTACCTGTCTTGGAGATCTATTCTTAATCCTCTCCTTTCCTACAGTATCAAGTAAGGAACTTCCTCTTAGACCTTTATATTTTCTCAGTTTGCTTAAAGTGAACTTTGGACTCAGGAGTTTGTATAATCATCATAAACTAGATAAAATGAAACAAAGCACCTAACCCCAGGTATATATTTCATTATAACCTTGAAGTAGCCCTATCTTACTACCAATTTTAATTTTTGTATTTCAGAGGAATTCTCCAGTTGGATAAAGTTAATATTATACCTGTGGCAGCTGTCAACTTATATGCAGATGGTCCTGAGAAAACAGCAAAAATCCTTGAAGATAAAACATGTATTTGAAACACCACCTCAAATCATGGACTCTGAACTAGTCTGTTGGCTCTAAATTTGCCACTTGAATGTTTCTTTAAATCATTAAGAATCAGTTTACACACTAGAGAAATTGCTCAACTCCTAAAAATTGACCTTTAAAATGTCAAGTTAAAGTTCACCTTATTCTTTAACAGGGCTTGGCTATTCAGATGATGAATTGTTAAGGAAATTTTAAACAAAGTGGAAGAGAAGACAAGTGAAGAAACTTTGAAATTACCCAAAAGGAAAATAAATGGGCAAGAAAAATGCCATGTGCCAATACGTTACAAGGTGCCTTTAAGGAAGTTATATCCACTTAATTATTATAATATATAAGCCTTTATGAAAAGCACTTTATGAAATTCTAATTTAAAAGCTCAAGAACTTAACACTTATTTTTTTATTCAGTCAAATGTGCCTTTATGTTGTCTGTGACTCAATATAAAAATCACTGAAGTGTATCATGATTTCATTGTACCAAGACCACTTGCCTTGAATGCACTAGGATTTAAAAATAATAGTGACATGTTCTCACTCTAAAATAAACGTTTTTTGAGGAAAAAATAGTCTTTTTGGCATAAAAACTTTACCCAAGTTCAAATTCTGTATAATGCTTTCTGTACACTGGCTGAAACCAATGTTCAAGTCAATTAAAAGGACCATCAGTATCATGGCTCTAAGTATAGGGCTGCTTATTCTACAGTAATGTTTGGCCCTTTTTTTTTTTTTTTTTTTAAACCATTACCCTATTGACTTATATTTTACAATGTGGCTTAGTTCATACAGTACTTATCGTTACTCCATGTGATACCTTCTATTCTGTTTTATCAGTAAGGTTTTTATTGCAACCCATCATTTTAAACACATTGTCCAAGAAAGTTATGTCAGGTTTTTAAAGCCACTTTCAGTTTAGGCTAAACAGATACGGATGTATGGGAGAAGCACGGCAGGTAGAGAGTAAAGTAAAATTTTATACCATTAACTTGTATCCTTCATTTTGCCTGTTTTTAATAAGGAATAACAGTGCTGTGAAATGTACTATCTCCATATTATAAAATAAATAATAGCATACAATGTAGATTCTAAAATTACCCAGTTGGTCACACTATTTATTTTCTGTCCTTCCTCACTAAGTTGCTAGAAATCACCAGTTCTGACTCCAAATGGTGACAGGTTCTTATTTCATCCATTCAAAATAAGCTTGTAGACTCTGGTGAGAACAATGTAGAAGGCTACATGGCCAGTTGGAGTGTACAGGCTTTGCAGTTCAGTAGGTCCCTAGCCTGTCTTTTCTCCTTACCAGTGAGAGGGACCCACAGCAAGGCACTCGGGCTTCTTGAGGCTCTGTTTTCTATGTTTGGGATGATAAGTTTTGGGGTTTTTTTACAAGTAATCATAAATAGAAGTCTTATTTAAAATTTTATACCATTAACTTGTATTCCACTTAACTTTTACTTACATAGTCAACTGTTAATTATGCTTAGTATCCTGAGTGAATGAGTTTCATTAGAATACAGTGAGCAGCATGGGCTTAGAAATATCTACTTGCCTATAGTGCAGCCTCTCTTATGTAGGCAGAATAAAGTCAGGCAAGGTTGTATATAGATAGATGTTTTTTCATTTTAAATGCATAGTGAAGTAAAGGATCTTCAAAGATCTCCCAGGAAATGGAGGAAAGGTACCATAACACAGGCAGGAAGGCACACTGGGTTTGGCTCATGTTTCAATTGGCTACTTGTGTAAAAATGTTCCGGAATTTTCAGTTTTCCACTGGCACCCGAGGAGCTAGAGCCAGTCTTACCACCTAGAAGAAAGAGCAGCCATGGACGTGGAAGATGCTATACTTATAAGTGCATATAAAGACAGTTTTCCAAACTTAAGTAACAGCATCTGTATTACAGCATTTGTAGTAACTGAAAGAAATCAGGCAATGCTAAAGTAAAACAAAATTGCTTACACCTTTAAAAAATTGCCTTTATTCAGAATCATATGGTTTTTTTTAAAAAAAAATCTTACCATTATGAAAGTTTAAAAAAATATAGCACTCCGTGCAATGAAATACTACATTTAATTATTCAAACACTTAAGGCAGGTTTCTCACAGTTTACATGTGAGAATTAGCATGATCCAAATTCTAATATCCATTTCTCATATCTTTCAATGTCTGCAGCAGATACTGATTTAGAAACCTTTTTTAAAGCCATTTCAAAATCCTCCATAGTTGTGGGCATGTGCATTTCTTCTCTTGAAAGATTTCGGATTTCTTCTGGGGTCAGACCTTCAATACGCCTTCTCATTGCCATCAAGGATGCATCCCTAGGTTTTAAATTTTTTTAAGTGATATTTTAATAGAATGAAACCTATTAGCTAGAAAAATATATTTCCTACATGTCCAGGAAGGTGGTTTCTCCTTTCTCCCTTGTATTTCGTGCCTTTTTTTTTTTAAGGAGAAACTGGATTCAAGCACCTCTTTCACCAAATTTTATTCTTAATAGCAGCCACCATTTATGCAAAGGGATGGCAACATATAGCTACTTTACACACTATCACTAATCCTCACAAGCGCCCTACCTGACAGGCTCACTTTTGCGAGACTAAATCAAGCACCTTGCTAAATCATCTGAGTTAATACTTGGACTAGAATAAAATTCATGAATGAGCTGGATTAGAGGGGCAGTCTTTTCTCTTTTTTACTGCTATTCCTGTCACATTTAGGGCCTTTTCACTGAAAATGAGATTGTATTCTACTTCGGTTTGCCAAGTTAATTTATTTCACAATTCTATTTCCTTCATGATAGTATACTAAATTGCATCATCATTTTAATCCAAGACAATTACAGATTTTCTGTGTTACACTCATCATTCTAACATTAGCTTCTTGAACTTGTAGTTTTCAAATGAACTGTAGACTTGACCTGTAAGATATACCGGTATCTTAGCACCACCTGCTAACACTAAGTACCAGAACTTGTGTCTTTGACTGTAGACTATAAAGTGTGTCTTTTTCTTAACTTGGCCTAAAATGTCTTAAGTTTAGACCCACAAAAACCAAAGCTTCCAACATAATTCATACCTGCACACGTTGGTAATGTCTGCACCTGAATAACCTTCCATGTTTTCTGCTATACGTGCAAGGTCAACATCATCAGCCAATTCCAGCTCACGGAGACTTATTCGTAATAGCTCCTCCCTGCCTTTTGCTAATGGAACAAATTTAAAAATTTAAAAGTCTTCAATATAAACACAGTATATTATTTTTCCTCAAGTCCACTTTGTATGATAAGTTGTTTACCAATTCTTAGAGCTCATTTCCTTAAAAATTTAAGAGCTATTCCTCACTGTATTTTACATTTCCTAATATCAAGGCTTTCAGGCTATAGATATAGCCAAGCCAGTTAATATAAGGAAAAACATCCCACATTTGTCTCCTGAAAGAAAGTTAACAAATTTTAAAATTTCTAAGAAAAACTAAGAGTTAACATGAGCTTTCTGACAAGATTCATATGAAGATACCTGATGGTAATGGAATATAGATTCTTTTTTCAAGACGTCGTCTTAAAGCCTCATCAATATCCCAGGGAAAATTAGTAGCTGCCAAAACCATAACCATCTTGGAAGGGTCATCGTTTTCAGAAGCACCTCCAACACCTAAAAGGATAAGGAGAGAGTAAAATCATACTCAGATATATAAAACAAAGCTCAACTACTTAAAGATCACCAAATATTTAGCACAACGTTACAAGGTAGTATAATGGTCAAGCCTCTTTAAAATTTCTAAAACAAAGTGGTACATACGTAAACTTTGGTCCAAGAAAAACAAGTTCTTGTAGTATGCAAACAAGACTCAAAGCAGACTCAACCAAAAGACCAACTCAACTACATACCTTTTTTTTATTTTAATTTTAACACATACATATCCCTCTCAGGCAAATTTATCTGCATTTATTTCAAGTGCATGGCTAAAAGTAAGAGAACAGCATATATGCCAAAGGGTGCCTGTGAAGAGCCATCATTTCTGGCATGACTGCACTGTCAGTGTACCAATTTAATGCTGACAAACTCCAGCCCCCTTTAGTCAGGGAAGTTGTGGTCAATCCACACATGTACACATGCCTACCATCCATCTGAACCAGCAGCTCGGCTTTCACCCTCCTGCTCGCTTCGTGCTCTTCAGAAGTCCCTCTGCGACTACAAATGGAATCAATCTCATCAATAAATATGGTGGCTGGAGAATAAAATCGAGCCTAAAGAAAGAAACCATGCAACACCACGTTTTTATTTCATGTAAAAGTAATTTATAGTTTAGCAACCACAAATGGCTAAGGAGTCTGCCACATTGTGTATCTTTCCCTCTTGTCCTAATATTGGGGAAGAGGATAAAATTGGGACAGCTAAAATATAGTTTCTAACACAAACTTAGTTACTAAAATATACGGCAAATATTTTTGCCATTCAATACTATAACAATACATATTTACTTATGAGTGATATAAATTCAGGATTATCCTGTGTGCTACAAAAATATTAACCCTACCAGACCGCTGTACCAGTTTTTCGGTAATTTCCGAATCTGCCGCTATACTGCTTTGCCTAGTACTTTGCCTAGTACGTGGAAAAAAAAATGCCTCACAAACTAAAAATAACCAACCAATCGTGGTCAAACCTCATGGTTAGCCACTGCAAATGTCTGCCCCCATGTGTCTGAATTGACTTTGTGTAGTTTAAGGGACAGTTAGGTTCAGGGCCTCAGGTCTGGTAGAGTTAATAACTGGTGGGAAAACACAGATACTGGTTAAGGGTTCTAAAGTTCTAGAAAAAAAATTGGTTAAAGAGAATCATTATCTTAAAATTACATAAATTCCCTCTAAGAAATTCTAATGGCCATTTTTCATTAGACAAGTACTTTTAAAATCCTCTTAAGGTAGTGAACTAGAAGAGTAAATTTATATGGCCCAAGTTATTTTGTTTGAGATAGAAATTCATATAAAACTTATCATTTAAACTACTTTAAATTGTACAATTTAGTATATTCGCTATGTTGTGTAACGATCACCACTATCATATACCAGAATATTTTCATGCCCCAAAAAGCTACCCTATTTCCCGTCCCTCAACTCACAATCACTAATTTGTTTCCTGTCTCTACACTATCTATTTGCCTATTCTGGACATTTCTTATAAATGGGATCACACAATATGTGCTCTTTTGTGTCTGGCTTCCTTCATGTAGCATAATGTTTTTGATGTTCATTGGCAGTTGGACATTCCCCGAGGGGTCCCAGATTGGAGAGGGTGCAGGCTAGGCTGGGGGATGTCCGTCCCATCTCCCTGTCCCCCTCCCCTCCACCCCACCCCCCCGCATGAATTTCATGCACCAGGCCTCTAGTTTCTAATAAATGGGATCATACAATTTGTGGTCTTTTGTGTCTGGCTTCTTTCACGTAGCATAATGTTTTCAATGTTGATCTCTACTGAAGCATGTACAGTACTTCATTTTGTCTTATGGCTGAATAACTCATCCCCAGTTTATTTGTGTACCTTAAATGCATTTCTTCCTCAAACCACAGAACAGGAAAGAATAATCCATTAAATAACAGATCTAGTCAAGTATTAATCTAGTAAATAGCTATGTAAGACTCAACAGTATCACTCTTAAGAAGTCTAAAGAAATTTATTACAGTAAAGTTTATTGTTAATCATTTTTAAAATGAAATATCCAAATGTATAGAATCACAGCACAAGAAGAACTAAATGATAACAGGGATTTCTCAAAACAGCTGAAGTGAATAAACAGCAAGTTAAAGGTTTTTTTTTAAAGTAAAAATCCAGCCTGACCAGCATGGCTCAGTGGCTGAGCATCGACCCATGCACCAAGAGGTTGCAGTTTGATTCCTGGTCAGGGTACATGCCCAGGTCTTGGGCTGGATCCCCTGTAGGGGTCACGCAGGAGATAGCCGATTGATGTTTCTCTCTCATCAATGATGTTTCCATCTATCTCCCTCTCTCTCTAAAAATCAATAAAAACATTTTTGGGACTATTAATACCTTGAAAAAATAATAAGCTGTTGGAGAGGGCTTCACAAACCTTATTATAAAACCAATGCACCCTAGCTGGTTGGAGCCTGTGGACTGAAGGGTCCCGGCTTCTGGTCCAGTCGAGGGCACCTGCCAGGGTTGCTAGCTCAGGTCCCAGCGGGAGACATGCAGGAGGCAGCTGATCAATTATCTTCTCATCACTGTTTCTATTTCTCTCTCCCTCTCCATACCTCTCTGAAATCAATAAAAATATTTTTTTAAAAGAAAAAATAATGCAATTTAGCACTTTGTCAAAGGCTTCCCCCTATAGAAAAAAAATGGTCCATTTTCTTGAATATAAACCCTACATTAGAAAATATATCAAATAATTCATAAAAAGCAACAGCTAATATCTATGAGCCCTTATATGTCAGGCTCTGTATTAAGCAATGTATGTGTATTAGCTTGTTTCACCCACTAAACATTACAGGGACAGGGCCTCTATTATTGGCCTCTTATAGATGAAGTAACGGAGGGTGAGGAAAGGAATCTGCCCACAGTTAGCCAGCTAGGAAAGTGACAGTAGTGGGATCTGAACCCATGCCATCCGACTCTAATGACGCCCACATTTAGTCGTTTACTCTTTGTAACTTACATTTTTAAAGGCCTGGTTATTCTGGAATACTGGCAATATAATTTCCTCCACCATCTCACCCTAGAAGCTAAGAGAAAACTAATTTTCCATAATGATCTCAGAGGTTCATTAGATTCCTACTGTGGTATGGGCTATTAATAAGCCATTGAGAACTTCTTAGAATTTGCATCCTGCCTAATAAATTTTCAAGGCTGAAGAAAAAATGAAACAGGAATTGAAAAGAGAAGCCTTTATAAGAAAATAACCTGAAATTATGCGGATGTTTGTTTGCTATTTTGTTTTATTCTAAGCCTAGGAAGGGAGATCTGGTATAATATTAGCATGGCCCAAGGTTCTGTCCACTAAAAGTAAGAATGCAAGTCTTTGTCACTATCTATAAATAAGAATGTGTCGGGAGAAACAAGATGGTGGCATAGGGTAGACACCATATATGCAGCTGTGAACAACTATTTCAGAAAAACCACGAAAAGAACACACGGACACCACTCGCACCCACAGGACGGCTGGCTGAGTGAAAATCCTACAACTAGAGAAGAGTCTGAGACTCAGAGGAGCGGCAGAAGCAAAGTACGGAGGTACGGAGGCGCACGCACGGGCTCGGGGAAGGGCTGGTACCGGAGGTCGCGGTTCTTTTCCAAAACGGAGAGAGCCACAAGCTCCCAGCGGCTCTGAACTCCAGTTCCAGGCGAGTTTCTGAGGTCCCACAGACACCCAGAGAAGGGGGACTGACTGGCACCGGGAGGAAACCCAAAGCGGGTTTCTCTCAGCGTT
>PVJC01032463.1:0-19913 GCA_004026665.1 Murina feae
GCCAACCTGGTCACCCCTTACTGCCTCCTCTACCAGCCTGGTTGCCCCCAACTGCCCCCCTCTGCCGGCCTGGTCACCTCTAACTGCTCTCCCCTGCTTTTCTAAGATGTGTGCTTGTCCCACTACTGCCTCACTGGTATTGTTTGCCTCTAGTGAGGGCTGTGATGAACAAATGAATAAATTATAATAAAGCTCAGCAGTGATATCCCCCAAGCACCTGCGTTTCTGAGCATCATCTGCTGGGACCCTGGTGGTCAGTGGCAGCCCGGCCCCAGGAGCACAGCGGAGCTGCCCTGGCACCTGGCTGTGCCCTGCTCCCGCGCCCCGCCCGCCTTCAGAAAAGGCTGTGGACCAAATGCCAGAGCCAACACTGCCCTTCGCTGCTGTGCGTGATGCCAAACAGACCAAGCTGGCGGCTGCAGGGCCGTTCTCGCCGTCGGCTATTTCTTTGTATTTCATGGATCTTCGACGAATTTATCGAGTTTGTTTGAGACCTGAACTCAAACTTTCAGGTTTCAGTTTTCCTAGCTTTTAGATACAAATTAAATGCAAACTGGCATTGGTAGGCCTCTCCTTTGATCTATGTTCAAAGTGAGACGGCTTCCCCGATATTTAGGTCAATTAAGACAAAGGTGTGGTATCGCTCCAGGAAGGAAAAGTGTGGCCGCACCCTGGCATCCCCTGGCAAGCGGCGCCTGCCTCCCGTGCGCACGGCAGGGCCGCACCTGGGCACCGGCCCAGCACTCGGCACGGCTCCAGCGTGTGCCAGCAGAAACGCACCTTACACGTGCAGGTGACTGGCTGGCAACTGCCTTGAAACCAGGCCCGCAGGGAGTGGGGAGTGGGGGGGGGGAGGGTGAATGCCCGTGCCCCTCCCACTGGGATGAGGCATAAGCAAGTGCCGCGGTTCCCAAGGTAACCTGAAAACTAAGAGCACAAGCAAGAGGAGTGGACTCTCTTCACTAGTGGGACCATTTCCAGGTGACCGGTGGGTGACAGCCAGTGTGGGAGGGCCACGGCCACCGGAAACCCCTTTCCTCCTGAGAGTAAGGCTTGACCTTGGGGTTAGATTTTAGGCTCTTTGAAGGTGAGAAACAGGGGGTGGTATGTGTTTGTTAAAATGCTCAATTAATTCCTTTAGCTGAATCTTTACTTCCCAACTAATGGAAGAGAGACCACAAGCCTACTAAAGTAGAACTAATACCCTCCCCACCTCCCACCCTCCTTCCACTCCCTCCCTCCCTTCTTTCACTCAGTTAAACATCTGTTGCCCTTCTAATGCTTAGGGTGCATATACCAAGTACTATGATAAACACAAGTAATTCATAGGTTAATGTGACACAGCCTCGATCCCCACAGGCCCACTGTCTTCTGGAAGGAAGAGCTATAAACAAAAATTAACAAAGCACATAAAATAGAAGCATCTGTCATCTGTAAGCAAAAAGCTGCACTGAGCTCATGTATTTATCTTTGGATGGTACTTTGTACTTTATGAAAGGGTTCCAAACACTTCAAAAGCAAGTTCTTTGTAGATAGTATTAGGATGAAAAATACATGTATAAAAAGAAACTATGCAAAATAAAGCTTACCTTTCTTCCTCTACCTGTAAGAAGAAGAGAATCAATGTTATTTTATGCAGAAATAGTTTCTTTAAATCTCCTAAACACTTCCTTTAATAATAGGTAGTGGTTTTCCCTATCACTAGCGAGCAGAACTCAAATGTATAGGATCAATGTATCCGTAAGAGGCAAAACCATGCAACCCTTTAGAGAACTCTGAGACTCTTTGTTATCATTTACATAGCACTTAAAGGTCACTAAATTACCAGGGGCCAATCGCATCCTAGCCCCCCTCACTCCCTCGGATCCCCACCCATGCACGAATTCGGGCACCAGGCCTCTAGTTAAAATTATACTGAAATATTTTAGGCAACATTCTCTGCTTTTGCGTTTTGTATTTTCTGAGTAGGCTGTTCAATTATACAGTAAAAACCTCCTTCCCTCTTGCCCCCTCCCCTCGTTTCGCACATTTTACCCACAACAGGAGGGCACTATTCTTAACTTCCCTATTATCAGTCTTCCTAACCAAGGATGCAGTAGAATATCCCATTTGTTACAGTCATCATTTGAATTAGTATTCTGCTGTTTTCTTCAGCTAGATCTGGAGCATGTTGTGTTAAATTCATCCTTACCCACTCTATCCTCCCTGTTGCTATTATAAATGAAGTTTTTTTTAATGTTCATTATCTATACTATGATGTAATTGCATACGGTAACCCCATTAATCTGTTTATTTCACACTGCCCTCTTACTAAAATCTTTTATTTAGTGTGTGTGTTGTTTTTACTCAATTCTCTCCAGTTTTATAGGCAGGTGATTTTATTTTCTGCAAACTGAAAGCTTTATTTCCTCTTTTCTAATTTCTAAATCTCTAATTTTTTTTTCCTATCTAGTTGCTTGCTCAGGTACATTCAATAATGTAGAATTGCTGCTGTGATAATGAATATCCATGTTTTACCTCTGAATTTGGAGAAAATGCTTCCATTATTAAACATTCTTTTCCTTTGGTTTTCCAAAAGATTCTTTTTCCTTTAAGTTTAATAATTTTACTAAGATAAGTCTCTGTATGGATTCTCCTGGGTCAGCTTTTTCAGACACTTGATTCCAGACACTTGCAATATTAAAATTAAAGTTTAATGCTAGTTCAGCAAAGTTTTCTTGTCTTAGATGATCATCTACGTTTGTTCTCTCCACTGCATCTGTTTCTTCGTTGGGGTTCTTCTTCAGGGGTATCCCTTATCTGTCTCACATGTCTATTACTTCCTCTCAAATCCTTTCCATTTTCCCCTCTCAGCACTATTTCCTATATCCCTCTGCATTTTCTGCAGGATCACTTCTCCTTGTGCTCCTTACGATTTCACCTTCATGTCTCAATTATGATTGTGGTTTTCCTGCTACTTCCTTCCTTATTGTCTTTTTCTTGCATTTCTAATTTATGGCCTTCTTTCTCAGAGGCAATTACTTTACTCAGTTTTATTTAGTTTATGCTGAAAGGTTTTGTCAAATGATTGACCTATTTTGTGATGATATAGTTAACTGAGTTTACCTGTTCTTGATCACGTAAACTTGGTTAAACGCACCCCCACCCACACTTTTTCTCATTATATCTTTGTATCAATGCTCGTTCCAGTTTGTTGTTGTTGTTGTTGTTATGGTTTTGCTGATATTCACCTGGGAATGAGCTGAGTCTTCCTAAACCAGCTGTTTACAGGAGGTTGTGCATTCTGCTCTGTTTTTCGATATTTGCCATCATTGCCCCACGTACTGCTCCCTCATCCCCACAGATTGGCTTTTACTGCACTCCTTGGGGTTTCTCTGAAGAATGTATCTGCTTCAGGCAGCCCATAAGTATCTTGCTTTAATTCTTTCCAGTATGCCTTCCTTATTATTTTCCCAAAATTTGAGATGAAATACTTATTCAAGGCACGTTGTTA
Source organism: Murina feae (assembly GCA_004026665.1). NCBI lineage: Eukaryota > Metazoa > Chordata > Mammalia > Chiroptera > Vespertilionidae > Murina > Murina feae. Next base: position 3,494 of record PVJC01032463.1, read on the forward strand.
CTTGAACGCTATCCAGGAGGAGAACTGGGCGATTAGTGTCTAACTGTGAAAAGCTACTGCATTTGCTGTGATGGGCAATGGTATTTGGGTAAAAGTAAAGCCTGGGCACCGTCTTGGCCATCATGTTCCAATTCTCCATTCGTGACCCATAAAACAACGACCTAGAACTTTAACATCAGCCTCACCTGTTCCTTTAGACACATACATGTAAACTTGCTTCTCTCATATGTGAGTTTCTTTAACACATGTTCTCAGACATGTAGTCTATGCTAAACACGTGTACTTTTCTCTCAAAAAAGTTTAAAACCAGGAGTTTACACCACTGTTTTTCCAGGACATACATCCATTCTCTCTGCTTTCTCGGTCAACGTTAAAAACATTCTGCGCTAATGTTCTAGAAGGGTCTGTGGCATTCAGTTACTTTGGAAATCATTCTTCCATTCCCAAGGGCAACGTTGGCACCAGGGAAGATAATGTTTTGAAAAAAACATCAACTAATTTCATAGAAAATCAACAAAAACCTTAGAGGCATCTAGCATGGATGGGTAACAAATGACCATCGAAAGTGGTACAGGAAATTCTCAACTTAGACGCAACTACTCCAAACTCAGCCAAAACCCCCCTGGTTTTTAAAAAGACAGAAAATCACTAATCATGTGGGTGAGCAGAGTCCTTGACCCCGGGCACCACTGAGGAGCGGCTTGACCGTTCTCCGGAGCTGCTGATCTGCTGGCACCGCCACCTCCAGATGAGCCCGGAGCAGGCCCGTGCAGCGAGTTGCTCACCGAAGCTGGTGCCGCCCCCTCCGGACGTGTGTGGACACACGGGGCAGCACTCCCCAGCGGGCGTGATGGGGTCTGCGCACTCCAGCACCTCCTGGCACTGGATCTTGTCGCAGAGAATGGCCCCGTTGTCACAGACGCAGATCTGGCAGGGGGCGGGCTTCCAAATGTCCCTGTTTAAGTACATCTGGCCGTTCTGAGTGCAGGCTATCTCTTCACCGTATCCTTCTGGAAGGAGAAGAAGAAGAAGGAAGGTTAGCAATGTCCTGGAAGTTCAGGATCCGGGAAATAGCCAGGAAGAGCAGTCCTTCCGTGGCTTCTGAAGAACTCTGGGTAAGCAGTGCCCTCCCGAGTGTGCACGCACAGACGAACTTCCTTCATTTTATTTGCACCCAAGCAAGTGCAGCTCGCAGGGACGTGAGCACCGCACTGCATCCTTGCTGACGGGGGAGCAGGCGAAGTGATCAGGAGGAGGGATGCTGAATCCCGCCCAAAAGGCTTCGTTCTTGAAGATATAAATGACAAAACATGGGGAGAGTAATAAGGAGGAATAAAATATAAAAAATAAAACAAAGCACAAAGCACCGTGAAAAGGCGGGGAGGGAGAACAGTTCCATGGGGAATACATAATTTTCACGTTCAGGCGGCCCTCTGTGGCTTTCAACGCCCTAGAAGCTTCAGGTTAGCAAATTCCACAACAACAGAAGGCTCCAAGTATCCACGCACCAAGAAGACAAACTTTTTTCTAAGTGTGTGGGTTACCCGGCCGGCATGGCTCAGGGGCTGAACATCAACCTGCGAACCAGGAGGTCCCGGTTCAAGTCCCAGTCAGGACACAGGCTGGGCTGCAGGCTCCATCCCCAGCGTGGGGTATGCAGGAGGCAGCCTACTGACGACTCTCTCTCATCACTGATCTCTCCCCCGCCCCACTCTCCTTCTCCCTCTCCCTCTCCCTTCCTCTCTAAAGTAAATTTTAAAGAATACTTATTTCTTAAATATTATATGGGCTTATTAAAATTAGTTTTAAATGTAAGGTAAAAGAAGGCAAACAGTGGCCTCTTTTATGGAAAACATGTACCTTAGACATCCTAAACTGAATGTGCTCACTAAGCTGAAACAGAAATGCAAAGCCTACATAGGCAATGCGGTCATTATCTCTGCGTCAAAATTAATTGAGAAAAGCTATGACCAAAACAATATGGCAGCCCATTACATGCTACCTGCCAAATGCTTTCCGATATTTAGGTAAAAATTTAATACAGATTTGGAGAACAGGTACATGCACAGTGATAGCGCTTCTATTATTCATCTACTACAAAATAAATGCATCACATCTTTAACCTTGTATTTCTTAAAGCAAACTGCAGTATTTAAAACATAAAGCAGATCCTATTATCCTTGCTCAGTTCCTTCAGGAGCTTCCCAACGGCTGAGCCTCCACCTCCTTTCTGCAGCCCAGGCCCTCCTGGACCCTGAACTGAGCCCTTTCCTGGCCCCGCCTTCCCTCCCCTGCTCTCGGGTCCCCTCGCTCACAATTCTTCTATGACAACCTCACAGAAGGGGACTTCCTTTACCCCATTGATGTGCTTCCCAGAACTCTTTAAGAACCCCATTTACTCATCTATCCATTCATTTCCACTGTTTGCAAGGCAATCAACAGCTACTAAAATGTGAATAGGCCCAGTGCCCTCATAAAATGTATCATGATTAGTATTAACTTACTTGCTGTTATCGGTCGGTTTCCTCATCTCCTCCACTAGACAGCATGGAGACAAGGATTAGTGTGTCGATGGTATTTCTAAAGACGGACACCACACTTCACAGAGAGCTAACATCCAGCAAACAGTTGTTCCGTGAATGGGTATAAGTGAATGAATGAGGGAATCTAAATTATGGTTCACTAACTTAATTGCCCCAGCAGTAACTTTGCACTTTACAAACATAAAGCCAAAAGCTTACACATGCATTTGAAACTAGTTTCTGAGATAAATGACCGTTTCTCAGTAAGTAGACTCGAAGGCTAATATGGAGCTACAGGTGGCAGTGATTCCGTTTAGAGTACAGACGTGAGCCCAGCTGCCCACCCTCCGAGCTTCGGCAAGTCCTTGGACGGCTCCTCCCGTCCCACAGCTGTGGGACTTCTCACACAGTCAGCCTTTCGTCCCAGATACTGTCAAATGGCAACTGCTTGCAGAGGATGACGCCACCCCCCTTTTCTCTGCTGCTCAGCAGAGGAGCGCTGTTTCCATCCGTCCCCCTTCACCAGAAGGTGTATCAGCTAATCCAGAGCCGACCACTAAACAGCACGCCTCTGTCCACCACGCACCGCTCTGTACTGTGCTGCTAACGGCAGTGAGCCCAGGAAAGAGAAAAGTCTCCGGCTTCCACAGGCTTTTTGGCAGCACTATCTTGAAAAAAATAAATGGAAATTTGTACATCGAATGAGCAGCGTTACATTTAGATGGAAAACCACTTTGAAGCTATGTCATTCCACAATGAACATTTCAACGGAACACAACCTCTATGAAATAGACTTGCACCCACGTTCATTAAACGAGTCCGTTAAGTAAATTAACATAACTGTGTTCATTAAACTTTACTATTGAGAAAGAAATAATCACAAACACGAAAGACCGTGGCTGAAAATGAGACACATGCTAAGCCCAATCGGCTTGCCTTCCCTTCCCACAGCCCGAGGGACATAAGCGCTCACGTGTTAGCACTGAGGAGTAAGTGTGCTAGTACCACACGTGGGAAACATTGAAAGTACATGTGTTCTGTTCTCAAAAATATATGTCATTGTGCTGGAGATTTTAATCCCATCAATGCAACCATTAGAAACGTGGAAACAGAGAATATGAACAACAAGCAATAAACAAAATGGCATGCAATAACAGTGCCCATATGATGTCATAAAGGTGGGACAGACCCCTTGGGGGTGCGTTTCCTGTTTGCTGCAGCTCCTCCTGAGTCGGGTTGGAATAAAAAGACTTGTGCCCTGGGGAGTATTGTGCTGAGTGACATAAGCCAGTCAGAGAAAAGTAAGTACCACACGCTCATACTCACATGTGGAATCTAATGAACCAAAGAAACCGATGATCAAAAATAGGCCCAGAGACTTAGAAGCATGAACAGACTGTTGAAGCTCAGAGGAAAGACAGGGGAGGGTGGGAGGGAAGAGTCCAACCAAGGAACATGTGTGCACATATGCATCACCCGTGGACACAGACAGTGGGGTGGGAAGGGCCTGGGTGGGGTAGAGGGGTGGGCTGGGAGAGGTCAACGGGGGGAAAGAAGGACCTATGTAATGCTTTCAACAATAAAGATTAAAAATAATTCAAAAAGAGCATGCACACGCACACACAGCCTTGTGCTAACTGACAGCAGGTCAGCTTCCTCCTGAGAGTTTGAGAGAGCATGACCTCAGTCAAGGGCAGAGGAGGAGGCCACTGTAATCTCTCTTTAAATGACCACGTTAAGAATTCGTGTTATCCTCTGAGTCATCACTGGCCCTTTTCCGCGGAGAATTTATAATTAAATCTAAGATGATGTGGAAAGTGAGCTGGCTGCTGCTAATGGCAAGGAGACGAAAAACCACATGCGCTGCGAGCCCGCCTTCCCTCCCCCGCACCAGGGTCTGTGCACATCACAGGGGCTGAGACGCAGTGAACAGCAGATCCGACGGAGGCCTGGCAGGGAGCACAGGCCTCAGAGCTCGGCTGGGAGCACGGCCGTGGAGCACCTTGTGACTGGCCGCGGTTTTCCACATGGATGTTTATTTAAATGGAAGAAACGACAGCACATAGAAAGCAAACCTGCGGCCAATTTGCAGGAAGGTGTCATGACATACTATTTACGGATAACAATATGATAAAAAATAACTAAGTACGACATGCGGAGAGAGTCGATACTGCCTTCCCAGTTCCTCCCCACAAACCATAAAACTAATGCAAGCTGACACTCACCTTTAGCTAAAGCCTAGAACTTCAACAAAAAAAGTATTGGTCTTAAAGTACGTGGGCAAACACATCATTTTTATAAAATCTGAAAAGGAATTCTAAAACCTTGATACTGTAACACTTGTATTTTTTCTATTTATGTTTCTTTAACTATCCTAAAATTGAGGGGGGCGGGTACAGATCTGATAGTATTGCCATTATTTTGTCATCTCTGTGGTGGTGTAACTTCTAAAACTTCTATCTTCCAAGCTACAGGATGCTTTTACCCTGACCAAATGTTCTAACCGATCGGACCTCTCCACAGTGAGGTCATTGCCACAGAGGTCTTGGCCTTGGCATCTTAGAGATGTATCTCATCTACTGCGTTTTATTTGAGGGAACTCAGCTATCCTCTGCTTCTCGCATATCCTCAGAGATTTGTCTCCTCAGCAGGCTTCTGGGCTTTTAAATTTAGTTATAAGAATTCAGCTCCTAATCACTAGATGGCAGACCAAATCAACCATCTCATTATAATATGTAATTAGAGACCCGGTCGTCAGGCCTGCTGTTTGACAACCTTGGGCCATGCCACAAGTCCACATTTTTTTTATATAATTACTAGAGGCCCAGTGCATGAAATTCGTGCAATGGGCTCGGCCCTTGCAGCCTCGACTTTGCCCGGCCGGAAGGTCGTCCAGAAGGACATCTGGTTTAATTAGCATATTATGCTTTTACTATTATAGATACTCGGGCAAAGAAGCCCTCACAGCCATGACCATATTGAAACCTGTCAGGAGAGATGTGGTTCTACCTGCAGGTTGAATTACGGGGTCGGCCGAGGGAATGTGAGAAGCAGAGGCCATCTAAGACCCTAAGCCCGTGCTGGACGTCCCCAGACATGAGTGGAAGCTCTTCCTCGAGTGTCACAAACACAGCAAACCTCTGTGTAGACCAGGGCGGGTCCTCGCTTTCCTCCCCTGGCAGGGCCTCTGTGGGAGCCAGACATGCCCTCACCTCTAATCAGCCCTCGGTAGAAACACTTGCTGCGCAGATGGACGGGCGAGGGAGCGAAGGAAGGAAGGAGACCGCTGCCTGAGTGCCGTGTTAACAACAGCAGTGACGCCCTCTCCTCTCTGCCAGGGGCCCCGGGGGGATGTGCATTGAGGACGCCTGTTTTGAAGGAAGGAAGACAGGCCCCTGGCGGCTCTCACCAGGTGTCACCCTGGTGTCCGGACCTGTGTGTGTCAGTCCCGGCAGCTCAGGCCTGAAAAAAACTTTCAGAAAGTTGCACAGCCCTGTGGCCTCCCTGACCCGCTGGCCTGGGCCATCCTAGGGGCCAGGAGGCAGCGACAGAGCAGCCCCGTGGGCCCCTGGACCAACCGCCCCCCAGCCTTTCCCAAGGCCCAGACCAGACTCGGACTCGGCTCCTGCGAATCCCCCAGGAACCCGCCCTCCTGGCTTGTCCTCCCGCACAGGGAGAGGCAAAGCACTGCGCGTGTCCACGGCCCCCCTGAGAAAGTGCCCGTAATTCCGCATCCGTCACTTCTCTCTCCAGTTCTGACCCCGGACTTCGAAAAGCTCTGATACATACGCAGCCGCCAGGAAGAGCTGAGCGGGACCAGGCACACGGGCTGGCGCTGGCAGCGTTTTTCCGCCTCCGCCTCAGGTCGGGGAGGTAGGCCCAGGGGTGCACTTGGGTGAAGCGGGCGGGTGGGTGAACAGGGAGCGAGGCTGTGGGCTTCCGCATCGTTGGGTCTTCAGTCCCCTACAGTCCTGCCTTTTCAGGGAGCCCTCCCGTCGTGTAGGAAGGTCACTCAGATCCTTGCTTTTGGTGTTTCCCTCTGCTCGGGTGTTGTACCAACTGAACAGCATGAAGCATTTCACGGCTATCTGAGCGGAATTAAATGGCTATTTTACTAAGGACGATCACAGGTACATGCTAAGTAGAATAATAATGACTGTGACAACATCTCGTGAAATCTGAGTAAGAAGAAAGCACACACACAGTAAGTGCAGAACACACAGATAACACGAGATTGAACGCCTACAAAGCTTGTTAGCTTCTCCAGGGCCCTCCTGTGACGTGTCTCAATCCACTGGCGAAGGCATGTCAGTTAACTAGTAAAACTGCTGTTTTAACTTGACTTAAAATGGAAAAAAATAAAAAGGGAAATCTCTCATATGAGGGACTAAAGTTCCACTGGGAATCTGAACGGTCACGGCCAAAACATGAAACTGGAATTACCTACCACGCCCAAGCAGCCATCCCCAACCTCGTCTGGAAAACCAGTTGTCAGACAGCAAATGCTCTAACATAGACTTCCCTCCAAAAACATGGCCAAGTGTTGAATCGCTGCAAAAACACCACTAGGAGAGTGGGGCCTGCCTGGTACTGGATACACTAGAGATTTCAGTAGTGACTTCAATATTACGCCCCATTTCTAATGTTCATCTTCGGTGGATAAATTAAGTACCAGTATCGGTGCCATGCCCATGCATCTGCCTAAATGCACCAAGAGTTCTGAGGGTTTTGAATGCAGTCTGTTTATCTCTCTCTAGAATTACACTGCTTGAAATAAAGAGGAGACAAAGCATCTACCTAGCTCTTTCTCTTTCAAATGGGTGGGAAGGCATGTTAGAATCCATCAAGGCATCTTAGGGTTTCTTTGTAGCTGCATTTTGCTTTCCTTTTCTCTTTTCCTGATACAAAAGAAACATCAGACCTCTGGAGAAAATACAGACATTGTAGTCAGTTTGATCCTGCTCATTCATCCTTTATAATCTTACTAGAGGCCAGGTGTACAAAAATTCATGCGCTTAGGGATCCCTCAGCCCAGCCTGCGCCCTCTCACAGTCCCAGAGCCCTCAGGGGATGTCCTACTGATGGCTTAGGCCCACTCTGCGGAAGGCAAACAGGCGGCCCATCAGGGAAAGGCGCCGTCTGGCACAGCCCTGTGCATCCCCCATCACAGTTCCTTCCCTCTGCCCATTGGCATATGCCTTGTCTGGCCTGGCACCACCTGCTCACTAGCCCCGCCATTCAGTCTATTTGTATATTACGTTTTTATTATATAGGATTCTTTGCTCACTGCCCTTGTCCAGACCAAGTAGTAGTCATCTTTTCCATGAATCTTACTCTAACCACCTCACAAAAAATTTGAAAATTACAACATATACATACACACACAAACCCCCATGTCACTCTCAATCATGCATACACACATCCGTGTCACTCTCAATAGTGTCATATCTTGACACTATTCTAAGATATGAATAAGCCAGAATAAATTAGATCTGTCCTTATAATTCTATTAACCCGGCCCATGGTCAAACTCCTGGTCAGGGACAATTTGCATATTAGCCTTTTATTATATAGAATTCTTCATTCACTGCTCTTGTCCTGACTAAATTGTAATTTCTCTTGCAATGAACTACATTCTGCAGTTCCCAATGGTTTTCTTTTTTATCACCTTCATTTTACTACCAAAGGTTCTATAATATGTTGAAGGGTTCATGGCGGCCTGAAGGACTGCACTGTCCCCCTGAAGCTCATGCCTGGAGGCAGGTGAGCACTAGATTTCCATCGTAATTTCTCAATTCACCCACCTGGGTAGATTTGGAGACTTGAACCCATAATCCCCAATTTTGTCCCGATTACCAAGTTTTATTAATGTCTATTTTGTCTATCATAAGGATGATTTCACTGAAAAACAGAAATGAAAATAGACCTCACCCTTTTTTTCTGGTATTCCCTACCAAATCACTCTCAGAGCAGGTAGCAGACCCCTTAAAATAAGACGGAAACCTTTATTTCAGAACTGAAATCCTTCTCTTCGCCTGTCTTCACGGTCACCTTACTCCTGCAACACAAGTCAATGACATACAGAAGCCACCTTGTCGCTGTGGCTTCCAGCCTCAACACATTTTGACTCTCAACACCAGAAAAATGCCACAGGACTATTCACAAAGAGGAAGGACCTGCTGCCTTTTCTGGGAAGCTGTGTGAATAACCTTCTAGATGCACAGCAAAGCTATTCATGGGGAGATTTTTGTGCTTGTAGAGGGAACAATAGACAAGAAAAGCAAAGACAGAAGCAGGAGGAGAAGGGGGAGAGGAGAGGGGAGGCGGCAGGGAAGACAAACAGCCAAAACAATCATTCTTCCCTCAGACACCTTTACTACATCCAGAAGTAATATCTGCAAGTTTATGTAGCAAGATACAGAACCAGAGATATTTCATTATTCTATGGTTGAGTACGAAAAATACGAAAAAGTGGAATCTAAGATTTTGACCTGAAAATTCTTGTGCTTCTGAGAAGTAAGTTTCCTTAATAAGTAAACAAGTAGAAACCAAATTAAAATACTGTTTTATGTAGAGGAAATGTGAACATGGAAAGTTTTACAGAAGCTTTAAATTACTAATAACTAGTGACCCGGTGCATGTACTCATGCACATTGAAAGGGAATTTATTAGAAGGTAGCCAGCAGGACGGGACTGGGTGAGATGGGCCAGACAGCTCTGGAGCCAACCTCCAGCAGTCCCTCCACAGTCAGCCTCATCTGGGCCAATGCCGGGCTCTGGAGTGAGTGGGGTCCCTCCAGCAGGTGGGGTCCCTCAGCCTGGCCTGTGGGGATCAGGATGAAACCGGCCCTCTGACATCCCCCGAGGGGTCCTGGAGTACCAGAGGGCACTCTGCAAAGATGCGGTCGCACAGGGCGTGGAACGCAAACGCAAGTGAGCAGTAAACCAGCTTCAGGCCGACAGGGCCCCAGCAACAACATAACCCACGGCCGAAGGTGGGATCGCGTGACCCCGCAAGGAATCGGCTCCCTCCTTAGGTTCTGGGGTGTGTTCCTGAGAACCACCGCTGCCAAGCCACTGCAGCTTGGCAGCTCCTGAGTTGAGCATCTGCCCCCTGGTGGTCAGTGAATGTCATACCTACTGGCCAGTCGACTGGCTGGCCGGTCGCTTAGCCTTTTATATATATAGCTTGTTCAATATTATTCCTTTGAGTTTTACTTGAAGTCTAGATTTTATCATTACTATTTAATTTACATTTTAATGTCTTAAAACATGATTTCTATAAAGAAAATACCTATAAAGGAAAAGAAACTTTTGTTATTTTCTTAAAATATCTATGGGAAGGTTTCAAATTTTCAAAATGTTTAAATTATCAGCTCAGTCCCAAATCGGTGTGGAGCACTGATTTTTGTGCTGAACCCAATGGTTAGCAGGTGTTGAGATCAGAGGAGAAAAATTTAGAACATCTGCTGACCTGTGGAATACAAAACTTAGATTAGACAGAAAGACAGATTAATAGGTTGTTTGCCTTAGTAAAGGAAAAGTGTGCAAAAGTGTGCCTTTTATAGAAAAAGATAAAATATTAGCCTTAACTTTTATGCAACATAACATATTCTAGGATATCACAAATAAATCTGCCTTAAATTGCTCCTGAAAGTAATCCAAATAAATTAACCAATCTGGCAAAAGGAATGGAGGCAGCATTTAATCCATTTAGTCAATATTTATTTATAGGGCAGACTTTACTGAGTCCTTGTCTAGTGCAAGAGCACACTTTGGATCATGAAATGAGATGTTTGGAGGCCAGCTTCCTTGCCAACAACAATCAAAATATACAGAAGTTGCAATAGATAATGAAACTTTCTTGTAGAAGAAAAAATAAGTTTGCACGTATATGCAGTTCATTGTGGAAGACCTGCAGGCACACTGAAACTTTATAAACTCCGTTCCATTTTCTCATGAACTATGTGAGCGCGGAGCTCTTTTGAATTATTGTTCGTCGTCCTGGAAGTCTCCCTCTGTGTTTTGAGGGGCCTTCGCCTAATACTATTTATTTTTAATTTACTAGAACTAATTCTTGGGAACATAAACTTGAGGATTTTCTAGAATCCCAAACAAAAACAACCTTCAATCATTGCAAGGGAAAAAGTCATGTTTATAAAAACAGACTTCAATAACTACAAGTGAGAGAAATACAGAATTCCAAAGGCCTGAGGTCAAGGGGAGAGTGGTCACCTGCTGGACTGTCCTGCAGTGACCTGTCTGGTAATGGAGTATGTTTCAAACTCCAGGGCAGTCTGGCTGCATGTCGGTGTGCGAGGGGACACCACCGATGCGCGCCATCCCGGTCCCCGCGGCACAGCAGCCATGCAGCTAAGGCCTCGGGGTCCAGATCCTGTGCGGGTTTGGTGCTGGCTTCCTTGAATATTTTTGTCTTCCAATACCTGTGGTATCAAGAATTATTTCAAGTTATAAAGTAATTTGAAGCAAACATCAAGATAGCGTTAAGGTGCGTCCTGGCTGGTCGGTTGGAGCATTCACTGTCCAGTACGCCGAAGGGTCCAGGCGCATTCGGGAGGCAACCCATCGATGTCTCGCTCTCCCTAAAAGAATCAATAAAAACATATCCTTGGGTGAGGATTTAAAAAAATAACATACTGTGTGCTTTTTGATAACATAGCTTATTTAACAACGATTTATCTATCTGTTACCTTTCCAAGCACCAGGAAAACAGAGGTAAGGTGATGAAAGCCACCCCACCCTTAAGAAGCTCTCAGATGCCCGGCTGGTGTGGCTCAATGGCTGAGTGTCAACCTATGAACCAGGAAGTCACGGTTCGATTCCTAATCAAAGTACATGCCTGGGTTTGGGGCTTGATCCCCAGAGGAAGGCGTACAGGAGGCAGCCGATCAATGATTCTCTCCCATCATTGATGTTTCTCTCTCTCCATCTTCCTTCCTCTCTGAAGAAAATAAAAATGTAAAAATAAATTTAGAAAGAGGACGGTCTTTCAATATGTTACAAGAAGTTGGCTCTTAAAAGAAAGAAAAAAACAAAAACAAGAAGACGCCTACAGACTAGTGAATCAGTCCAGCAACAGACGAGTGGGTCAGTTTACAAACCAGAAGCAACTCCAGTCGTGGGCATACTTAGGAAAGGCATTTGGCTGGGGCTGGAGAAGTTTATGTAAGAGAAGTCAGACGAGTTCTGTAATCCAAGTTCTGTAATTTCCTTATTTATTTTTCTTTAATTTAATACTTTTCTAGGTGTGTTGTTTTAGGTGAAAAACTAAAACCCAAAGCGGTTTCTTCCCAAAATTCCCTCCCAAGCTACATACTGCCGCGCTCCGGCCTGGCTGGTCGCTGGCAATGGGCTCCCTCCCTCCGCCAACTGGCAGGGACGATGGGGGGGGGGGCAAGCACCCCTCCCTGTGGCTTCCTATTTTCCTTTCTCTGTCATTTCTTCTCTTCCCCAGGATACGACAAGAGCGCTCTTGTTTTGAACCCTCCCGGTGTCTCCAGAGTTGATGCCTTAGAGGGGGCGGGGGGGGGGGGGGGGGGGGGGGGGGGGGGGGGGGGGGGGGGGGGGGGGGGGGGAGAGGTCAGGGGTGCCAACCACAGGCGCAGAAGCCAGGGCGCTGGACACAGAACATGGGAGGACCCAGCTGCCACCGGTGGCTACATCTGGCAACGCTGGCATGAAACATAAATGAGTTTTTCCAGATCCAATTCCACAGCCATTGGAAATTCAGCAAAACCAAATTTAAATTCCATTTTTCAAATTTAGATGCAGAATTCCAGATTATACTGCCTTGACATTTTAGGATTCAAAAACAGTTGGATGGTATAGTGTCCAGTGTGAGAGACAAGGCTCGCCCATGCCCACTAGCTTACCATGTAGAAAACTGAGTGGAGGCGTCAAAGGCCTGTGCTGGGAGCTCGCTCCGTTACAGTCAGTAAGTCCACCCGGGCCCGCTGTCAGAGGCCTAAGGGTTACCGAGTCGACGCGCTTTGACTACATCTCGCACCAGAGACACAGAGGGAAACACAGCAGCTGCTCCGGGGGAGGGAAGCTCGTGGGAGCATCAGCTTTAGCTAGTCTTACTCAGGAGCCTGTGACTATAAAGCACGTTTCACCCAGTCATTCCTCCAACGGCCACAACGAGTCAAGGCCACACCTTGTTTATGGGGGATTCCGTAAGAAATGGGGGAAACGGGATCGCGAACAGCTGGCCCTCTCTGACGGGGCGGGAGAAGTGGCTTCTGCAATAGGCCCTGGACACCCGGCTGTCCGACATGGTGGAGGCCAGGGGGATGGCCGGGAGGGAGCAGGAACCGCCTGAGTCCCGGAAAGAAGGGCACACGGGCCACGTCAGGCACAAGGGAAGGGGGGCAAGTCCGTGAACCGCCAGCTGGGAGACACGCGGGGTTGGTGGACTGTGGCTGGGGCCAGGGTGTGACAAAAAGGAACATGACCTCAGAGGTTCAGGACCGAACGGGGGAAGTCACATCTGTTGGCTACGGTGACCGATTGAGTCATGTTCCCCCAGCAGGTAGGTGGGTGTTCTTTGGAAATAAGTCCTGAAGGTAGAAGCATTTCGGGTGAGCGGCACAGGGCACAGACATGTGATGGAGGCAGAGACAAGCGTGGTAGGTGCCAACCACGGGGAGTCAGGGACTGCGGCGGCCACCCCAAGCTGGGACCACAGAGGCCACCCGAAGCAAAGCCACCCAAGGTGGGCCTGCGGGGGCACCCGAAGCACAGCCACCCAAGGTGAGCCTGTGGGGGCACCCGAAGCCAGGAGGAGGCAGGGAAGGGGTCTCCCTAAGGTGGCAGGGAGAGCAGGCCTGCCAGTGCTGTGGGGTTGGGCTTCCAGCCTATGGTTGGGAGGAAACACCTTCCTGCGGTGACAGCCACCCATGTGTCAGGAGTCACGCGGCAGCCCACTCGCTAACGTGGGTCTCTGCAGGAAGCAAGAAGAGTCTAGAAAGTGGATGGAACAGGCCTTTGGAAAGATACATAGATGTGATTGGAAAAATCCCAAATCCTATTGAAGGCACATTGGGCTATCCAGGCAGAACGACCCAGTCTAACCAGGAACAGCCATTAGCCATCGTGTTGTGAGAGCTGTGCCAAGGGCCTGGTGAAAGCTGGTCCTGACCCCACCTGGTGGAGGCTGGAGTCCGTGCAGGCCACGCAGTGAGGGAGGGGCAGGGCCACTCTCTGAACAAGCACAGGCTCTTAGCTGCTGCCTTCTCAGGCACACACCTACTCCGCTTTGGAGAGAAGATACTGGGAGACAAGGTCATGTATGTGAAGGTCAACATTCACACCCTACATGCGAGCATGAGTAAGGGAGGATCCTACACTGCCAGCTCTTGTGTGAGAGCAAGAGGAGTGTGGGTTACCTTGGAAGGAAAAGAGGGAGAGTGAGGCACGGGAGACCCTGGAGATAGGAACCAGGAGAGATGAGCATGGTTTGTCTGGCTGTTTGTTGTTAATAAATTTGTTATCAAAGGGAATCAAGCAAAAAAAAAAAAAAAAAATGCCAGTGTGAACTCGGCTTTCTTTCTGTTGAGCTCCAGCTCCCAGTGGCCAGCTGCTCGTTTCCCGATGCACGCACGGCCGTGCAGCCACCACGCACTCCATCTTCATTTCCTGTGAGGCTGACCCTCGCTTCCCAGCCTCCAGGACACGGACGGGAAAGCTCTCTCCACGACACTAAGAAGCCTCGGGCCTTCTGCTGGGTATGGACAGTGGGTGACTGCACACCAGCGATTGTCTAGTTCTTCTTCAGATCGGTTCCAGGGCATCGGAAATGCAACTCCCCGAGAATCCCACCTACATTTTAGAGAATGACTCCCCTAGTAGCAAGCAGAATACTGTATCCGACCTGCTTCACTTACACTAAAGCGTGATGCTGAAAACGCCATAGGGGAAAAATTCAATCAAACTCAACACTGAGAAATACGCTTTAAAGCAGACCATCAACCGCCTGCTTTTTAAGTTACATCCTATTCAAGTCTTCATTTCCTTTCATTTTTCTGAAGTCTGAACTAATCTTTAAAAAATCCTTAACTTTTTAAATTTAATCTTCTGTTAAGTGTTTTGAAAATAAAAACCTCCTCCAAGAACCAGCTACAACTTCAATTTTTTCCTGTTTAGTAACCACCAGTTCACAATCAATTTGACTGGCAATAACCATCTATAGATATAAAAGCCTAATGCGCAAATTGTCCCCTCGGGAGTTCGACTAGGAGACCAGGAGTTCAATCACTCACTATGCACTTACCACCAGGGGATGGTGCAGAACGAAGGAAGGCTCTAGCCATCAGCCATCAGCCATCAGCCAGATGAAGGCAGGCCCTGGCTGGCAGTCGGCAGCCAGCAGCCAGCAGCCAGAAGTCCCTGGCTGGCAGCTGGAAGGCCCCAGTTGGCCCTGATCGCCAGCCAGGCCTAGGGACCCTACCCGTGCATGAATTTCATGCACCAGGCCTCTAGTTAGAAAAAAAAACAAATCACAGAATAAATGTGATTGCTCATTTTGTTTGATAATAATAAGAGTGATCTAATAAAAAAAATTTAAATCTGATCCATTTGAATACTTACTTAATGAAAGATAATTGGGTGAATCTGCACATTCTCATGATGTTAATGGAATAACAGAGACTGAGTTATCGAGTAGAACTTTGTTAGCTAAATATCAAGCACAAAGGCTGATGGGATTTATTGTGAGCTCAGCCAAACTTTTCATGATTGAACCATATTAGCAAATAAGATGACCAGGTGGCATGAATGAAAAGGAAACTTAAAGTAGGTATGTCTCCCCCAGTAGAAGTCTCTCCGGAGTTGCAGATTCGACCACAAGGCTAAGGACTATGCAGCATCTGAATTGCAAGACAGAAGGTAGATTAGAGTCATTGTTTCCTGCCTCCTACATGCTCCAGTGACTTCTCTGGGGACCAGGAATTCCAAGCACACCCCACACCGTTCTCCGCGTGCACACCCAATTGCACGTACCCCAGGACCACAGGCAACACTGCTCTACCTCGACTCCTAACATTAGAGCAGGTCCCATCCCGTAGGGCCCCAGGCTCGGAGTCTTACACCGTCTACAGAGTGAGTGAAGCTTGCCCGGAGCTCGAAGGAATATGAAATGTGCAGCCATAACTCTCTCCCAGCCACAACTTTATGCTGCTTCATGCCAGCCCATGTGCGATGAACTACAAACTCCACTATTCAGTGTTCCAAAGACTCAGGAACTAACTGAAAGGTTGATTCTTAAATAGGAACTTGATTATATTTTAAATTATTTGGGATTAAATAATTTTAAATAAGTTAGCTTCACAATCATTCAGTTTGTCACTTTTAAGCTTAAAGAATTTAAAATATCAATAAATGAAAAGCCAATGTGATAATAAAGTATGCATGAGTGTATATTATCTAACAGCTGGTACATGAGGCATCTTCACAACTGTAGTATTTTGTGTGATGGAAAGAGATGGGCAAATTCCTCTGAGTTATGATCACTAACATTACTTTGTTATTTCTATTATAATACTACTAGGGGCCCGGTGCACAAAAATTTGTGCACTCGGGGTGGAGGGAGTCCCTCAGCCCGGCCTGTGCCCTCTCACAGTCTGGGACCCCTCATCTGAGGCTCGGAGCAGTCCTCCTGTGTGTGTCTACCTACCGGGGACCTGCCCCCAGGCACACCGTGGAGGCTTGGAGCAGGCACCCCCTCTATGTTGATCTCTCAGACTCTTGCCCTCCCCTGCATGTTGTTCTCTTTTTTGAGCGTGGCCAGGGCTGGGTGCGGCCTGCCTCCCAAGCTTGCCTACTGCCCATCTTCCTCCAGCCACCAGAAAGCAGGGAAAACCCCCCTCGTGGTCAGGCCA